>JAHLJT010000631.1:49739663-49781157 GCA_031308135.1 Acheta domesticus | reverse complement strand
GATATTAGTTCGTGTGCGACCGTCCCATTACAGTAGTAAATTACTTAAACACATTGACAGTCGGAATCCATAGTTTGTGAGCCCTTGATACCGATTCACGGCAAAACGTCTGTCTCTGTCTGTCGTATTGTTACTATTTCACGGCGCCACCCATGCATGACTTTTTTGTATTCCTGCACTATAAACGATCTTTTCTTTTGCAAGAAATCGTTCATAATCAGGCGTTTTATGGCACAAATGATGACGTATTAGATTTTACGGCTCGAATGATTGCGTCATCACACATTCAGCCAATCGCAGCGAGAGAACTAGGGAAAGGTAGAGGTAAACAGAACACACGACCACAGTTTTCTCGCACAGATGTCAAATACCCGAGACTCTACAGGAAAATCCTTCGCAAATTTAAGTTTCATTCTCTTATAAATTTATAATGCTGTCATACAAAAAATAGCATATGCAACTCGTTTATAATGTTGCTTTATTGCATTCGTACAAATGTGAAAACTCGCTCCTAACGTCGCTCATTTTCAAAACATGTACTCATGCAATAAAGCTTAACATTATAAACTAATTGCATAAACTACTATTACTCTAATTATTCAATACTAGCTGAATAAATCCGGCATTTTCCGGATGTTCAATTATCTCCATCATCTTTTCACAATCTCATGAGGTAGGTGGATGTCTAGTGTTGCCTGGAATTGGGGTAAAGATGTTTCTCACCAACACTAGTTACTGCATTAAATGCCCGGCGTAAAATGCTGGCGATGCCTGATAATTGTGTAGAGTGAGGAGTAAACTCTTACACATCTTCAGTTGTGCAGTACTCTCAGACAAATGAAGAAGGAAACATTCGTTATTAAAATAATAAGTAAAAGGCGCACTTTCACCGTGCAAGGAAATAAAAATTATCACGTAATAAAACAGAACAGAATTTCAAAAGTTTAATCGTGCGTTGGCGCAAGACATCGACTATTCCTTCCGAGCTTTCATTTGCACTGAAATTTTAACCTCTTTGTAAAACAAAAGCGCGTTACGATCGGACCGCCGCCTCTTGAAGATGTGCCACGACACGTGGCGTTTAGATTCACCGCTAGATAGAGCGCGCAGTCTTCTGGTAGTCTGAACGTTTAACTCCTGTAATTTTAGAGCAACCTCCACTACTTTTCTTCCGGACGTAAAAAAATATTGGAGCTAAATTTGGGAGAAATCACTTTGGTGGTTCATACTTTTTGTGGAACATATACATAAAGTTCTAGAATAATTGCACCATAAATTGTCAAAGAAATGAAAAACTTTTAACGATTTCCAAAACTCTTACAATGTTGTGGTAGAACGTTTAGTGACAAGCACATTTACTGGGCAAGGCTGCATGATTGACACAATACACAAATGAAGGCTGAACTCGTTTTAAAGCATTACAAGTATTCTAGAACTTTCAATCTCCGAAACAAATTCTCGCGAGATGGTTATCTCGCTGTGATTCAAAATTAAATAACAGCAATTAATTTTGCAGTACTGTAATAATAAAATTTGACGTGTTTTGATTTTAAAATATTAATTACATGAGATCTAGCAACTAATATTTATTTTTCTTAACCTAAGTAATTTTACCAGCCAAATTATCTTACGAGCAGTGGATTTTCAGATCCACGATTTCAAGTAAGTAAAGAAGCACTGAGAACTTGTAAGAATAGCGAACCCGACGTAGTGAGTATTGTTAGAAATATAATTAAAAACCGAGCTAGTAAAAATAATATATTTCCAAATAGGTATATTTTTCTTTAATGTATACATTTGTTAATCAACATTAAATGTAATGTTTCAATACATACTTAATTTGATACACTTGCACCTTAATACTCCCACAAAATGTAATAGTCGATATGGCGAGTATATTTATAGTATTACGTTATTTTTGACGAAAAGTTGTCGTACTACCTTGAGCCGAGCCCTTCAATTATGTATTATAACAAAACTAAATGTGAAATAGGTGATATCGACCAACTCCTCTATTTACTTAGGATATACATATCTCGCGTAATAGAGGCCCTACTCGCTGACAATTTTCTTAAATTCACTGACTGAGTGGTGCAGCCGCGGAAGGACTTTCCAGGAACCTCAGTCCTAAATGTAATGTAAAAAGGCGTACATTCAGTATACGCTTCGCGTGGTCTGCCGCACCACACTGTTGCTTGTTCTACAAGGGGGATTGCTCCCCGGGCACCTAAGAGTTAGCCTTTATCCGCTCCACTCGCTCGCGCACAAGTACGCCAACAGGCTGGTATCTGGAACCCTCCGGAACGCATTTTGCCCTCACAGCAACCTCCCCATATAATGCCTAGGTCGGGCCGCCCTGCCAGGTTAGAGCCTGAAACAATCCAGGTTAGTGCCGTAGTGAAATCAATGCACCACTCACTTGCTCTGGAACAAGTCCCTCCTCTATGCCGAGAGTATCGGGCCACAGCTACGACGAAGCTCAGTAGGGGGCCACCCGAACTAGAGTACGAGCGGCTCGGAGCCCGTACCCTTCTCCTCACTGCAGCCATCTTTATGCTATCGAAGTGAATACCTAGGCAACCTGACGGGGGGTTCATGGTCTCCATCTGGACTTTGGTATGTGGAATCCGGAGCATTCCGAAGAACGTCCTTCGCCCAACCTTGCCTGAAGTTCGACGCGTCAGGAGCTCAATTGGTGGGTTACCGGACGAACCCGGCATCACTCGGAGCTTCGCATCGCCTACTTACTGCCTTCACCTTGAAGCTAACGACGTGAGTGCCGCCCGACGTGAAACTCAGGGTGCGAGTTGTTGTCTTCAACTCTCCATGAGAAACCATACCCGCCTACGCGGTCATGCTTCCCCTTCCCCCTGCGGGGTGACATGAGGTCAGACGATTGTTTGTTGTTGAGGTAGCAGAGTATTTAGTTTGTCTACAAGTTACAAAGAAATGGGATCGTACAAGAAGTGTCTTCCGCCAATCACACGGGAATTTGGGGAGACCTCTCATATAATAAAAAATTAAAAAATAATTTACAAATGTAATTCATTTTCTACTTTTTGGGAAAGAAATAGAAAGAAAAGACAAGTGATGTTGCACCTATTAAAAATCTGTCTGCGAGGAACACATCCAAGTAAGCAGTGTTCCCAACGGGTTAACTTGCAACAAATATGTTTGAGATGTGATATAATAATAAAAATGATTAACAAGTCAAGAATTTGAATTTTTAAAATTAACAGTTTAAGGAATCTTGCTTTGTTATAAACGTCAAAAAACATTTCTATGAGAATAATTTGGTCGAAAGTATTCCTGGGTCTGTTGAATCTCGCTTGCCCTCTTTTATCGTAAAGTAGTACGTTGCCCATAAAAGTGTCGGTTATATTCCTTTGAAACACAGCACACCAAGAGTATTTTCTAATATTTTCCAAAGCCCAATTTATAATTAAAATTGATCGTAACTGAAAACGTCCATCCTGTATCTCAATAATACGCACATTTCTGAAAACAAACTAACCAAAAGTATTTTTTAGAACGTAATATTTAGAAATCAAATAACAAGAAACCAACCTAAAAACTGTCTGATTGAAATTATTATTTTATTTCAAGAGAATTTTTACATGTTTAAGTCGTTTCTATATTTGTTTTAAATTTAGGTTTTAATTGATACACCACACACGAGAGAAGCGAGAAATTGCCGCGTTGCTTCGTAACCAGTTTCTGAGGAATCTAGAGACGTCCTGGTCGTTCTGCAAGGTGGCCTGGCTGGAGTTAAAGGGGGTCATTGACTCTCCTCGTGTATCGGCGCCTCCCATTGCTGGTCAGGAACTTCACGCGGACGACTACAGCGCCGGTGGCAGACTTCGCCTACGCCAGACCTGCACAGTATTTTGCACTTTCACTGACCTCAGGAGCTGCGTGCGGGCAACTCGGGTGCAAATGAGAAAATCGATGAAGGGTGGGGGTGAGACCCAATCTAGGAGTGGGAACCACCAATCAGAATGCGCAATTCGAAAGTGAGCGCGTAAATTTAAAGAGCAATCGACAAGAACATGACGGTCATATACAGTTCAAGTAATATTGTCTTTTGTATTATATTGCAAATGTTTGTTCTCGGTATATGACAGGGCGAAATATGAAAGTACAATGAATTATACATATTAGATTTCGACTCCAAGTATTATAATTGCTTGTAGGGCTTATAATGTAATTCACTTTGCTACGATATAATCACAAATTTAGTGTTGTGCTAATCACAAAATTTTGATACTGAATTGTTTTTGTTTGATAATGACAGCAATAAACTATTTTTATTAACTATGTTTAATTGAATAAGACGGTTCTCTCAAAGCAAAAACATATTGTTCTTAAAAAAATCATGATTATTTTCTGTTCAAATTTCTGACACGAGTGTAGAGTCGTTTACGAGATCGAATAAAAATATAAAGCCCTTTGCATTCTATTTAATCAATACCCATGATTATCTTATGATTGTCCGTAACATATCGTGACAGAAGTTTGCTCGTTGATCTTTTATTCAGTTTCAAAATGGGCAAAAATGGTCACAAATGTGCTATTAAACTTTACCCTTCTTGGAATTGCCACATATTCTATTTTTATGTCAATCTTGATGTGAGAGATTCCTCTCATGATTTTGTTCATTTTTCTATGATTTGGAGATTATAACATTCCTGGTGGATAATATATTATTAAATTTCAATTTTGTGTTAGATAGAATTAAATATTTTTTTTCTTATATATAAGCATATATTTTAAAGCTATTGCTTTAAAATAATGCTTAAAGTTACAACGAGCATGTTATTTTCTTTAAAAAAAATAGAAAATGAAAATACATACAGTGGTGGATACCAAGGTGGATATACAGTAGTGCACAGAACACAATTAGTGAATTATGACCCTGGTAACTTGAAATACTAGACATAATCCATTTAAACAAATGTGCATTTAATTTTGAAGCATGGATCATTATTAGACGCCCAAGCATTCAATCTACGCGCCGCGTCGTGCTACGTCAGACTTCTCCCCTCCCCGCAAAGCTTCCTACTCCCCACTACTTGCACTTTCGGCGCTGCCACGGGCAGACGACCGGCTCCCAAGTGCAGAATGCCCGCGGGAGCAGGCGTTGTGCAGGTCTGGCCTACGCCATTCCACACTCTTCCTCCTCTCCGGAAGGGCATCCTCCGAGTCAGCAATGACCACGAAACGCACCTGAAAGAAAATAGGATGAGAATTGCACTATAAAAATATTTTTATTTAATTCTGTGGTGTCTTCCCTTTATTACATGACCTTTTTATTTCTACTTGCAATAATTTTACTTCATTACAGTTATTTACTTTCATTAAGGGAAAATAGTAAAAAAATTCAGAAGTAAATATTACTTGAGAAAAACACAAAATTATATTCAAAAGATGCACAATGGTACATAACAAAACATGCTATATTTCTGGATTAAAATATGTACTTAGTTTTCAATTTGTTTATGTGATAAGTAAGTATCAAGCAATATCATTCATATTTTAGTTTGATTATTTTCCTAAAAATGTTTTGTTTCTGATATTGTGTAGTTTTTGTGTTGATTTTATAGTTTGAGTGTGAAGTTTCGATTAACGACGTCACTAGATTACTACCTCTTCAAATTCTTATCTTTTCGCGTTTGTCGCCTAACAAAGCATGAGGTGATATGGACGCATTATGTACATCGCATGTAATATAAAATAGTTTATAATTAAATCATTAGAATGCGTTTATAACCGAAAAACTTTGTTACAGCTGCGTTACACTATGCAATACACGGTTCAATTCAAACCTTAGAAATATCACAAAAATCTAGAGTTAGTTATTGATAAATAATCATTGGTAACGCCCAGAGGCGTCATTTCAACTCCTAGCGCTCTTTATGTCCTTGTAACTTCTTTGTTTTTTAAGACAGAATTTTGTGATTTCGTGGCTTTTCATCAATTTCAGTTATTTACATTATGTTAAAAACTGAATCGTATAATAAACATATTTCTAGAAAAATTACCGAATTTACCTCGGACGCCCGCGAGGCGTCATTTCGACTCCTTGGATATTGACCCGTTCTTGGAGGTGCTGTTTCATATAGTTCAACGCTCAAAAAGATTAATGTGTCTCCAAGTATTTCAGATACCTTCTTAACAAATTTGCGAGAACCCCTTCCGCTTTACATTGTTTTCAGGTCTTCTTGTTGAATATTATGTTAAGTCTTGAATCATGAGTTGTTTCGTCACGGTACATCAAAAACATTGTTTTAAAATCAAATTATTATTACTTGAAAGAAAAGGATTGTTATAATACAATGGTTTAATGGCATAATAATTCGTATTATTATTATTATTATTATTATTATTTATATAAAGGAAAATGTTCCGAGTTAGAAGAGATTTTTAGTGCACAGGAGGGCTTTTTGGACTCCCAATCGTGATGATATGGTCAGATATATTCTTCGTGTTTTATTCACTCTTGTTTCACGAATCATCCTTTTTGAATTAATAAGAGAGGTTTGAGAAGAAATAAAGGCTAAGTTCACTGATTAATCTGAAAAAGAGTTTTTTTTAGTATGAAGTGATACATTTACAAACTATAGACTACAAACTATAGTATTATGTCAGATGAACGGAGTTGATGTTCCTTCAAACTCGATGTATTTACAGTTTATGGTACACAAACTGAATGAAAGAAGCAAACAATTGTGACTTGTGGTGATTATCACTAAAAAGGTGGTGAAGTCTGGAAAACTGAGAGGAAAACTTTTCAAAAATGTACTCGTGAACTACGCATCAGAATATACGGCAGGTGTTATCTGGATAACTTTCTCCAAAATGTGATTGAAAACTGTGGCTTGTACAAGGCATTAAACATTTGAATCATACAACTACACTATTTTGTAATGTATTCATAGTAAAATCAGTAATGTAGAAAGTAAATACAACCCGAACAAGAACTAAGTGTCATTTAGAACTAAATTTCTTTGAAAACTCCATCATGAAATGGACATTAGTTTCTATGAAGCAAGTTTATTGATGCAAATATAAATTTGTAACATATGATTTATATAATAAATATTATTTACAATAAAATAATTAATATAAATAAAGTTGACACAATGCGAGACGGTATGGAAAGTGCAATGTAAAGGAAATCTATTTTTCTGACGCGTGTGAAACTCGTGTTACGAACAATTAAAAGTTTATAACATTTTTAATGTTATTGTTGCAAAAATATTATTAACAGGTACACGTTTACTTTTCAACGTATTATTTTGTTCGTTTATTTTCCCATTCCGTCCAATATGTTTCTTTAACATACCATTCTGCGGAATAGAATTACAAAGCAGTGTTTAAAATATACTGAAGTTGTGGCGTAATAATTCCATTATATACTAGTTAATTATCTTTAATATAGTTATACAAACGTAGATAAATATTTTTGCAATAGTTTCTTCGAAGATGTATCGTTGAAAGCTCGGAGTCAAACGACTCTGCTGGGCGGTCTAACGGGTATAAGAAAGCCGGGTATTCTAGTGTTAATCATAGCGTTATTCATATTTTATTAAAAATTATTTTTGTGAATACTGTTATACTAATTGTTACTTTTCATTCTAATATGGTAAATTCTCTCCATTTATTTGAAATTTTATATTTTAGTTTTCCCTTTTTTATCATACAATTTAAACAATTACTGTTAATTATTGAGACATTAACACATATTCATATGTATATTGGACAATTTAACGCTTGTTATGTTTTTAAAAAGTTTGATTTGAATGAATGTAATCATTTCACAAATTCATCTGTTTACAGCATACCAGGTCATTTAAATCACCAGTTTCACGTCACGTTGTAGAACTGTATTAAACTTTGTTATCGTGTGTATGTTAAATATTTTTTTATTTAAATACATCAGAAGTGTCTTTAACTAACAATGATATGTCTCATCTTTAAACACAGTAACTAATCTTATGAAGTTCAACAAAAAGGTAAATGATTTCGTGTATATTTGCCCATGCGGTGCACCGTTGTGATAAAAATATATTCATTTTGAAGAAAAAAAATACGTCTACAGTTTAGGCACAGCTTTGTTCACAGTTGTAGACAATCGTTTAATCCTAGGAGGGTTATCCAAGGCTTCCTACACCCTAAAGTGTTTTATTACTTTCTCGTATATATACGTATATGCGGAGTAATTATACGTAGTATAGGGAAGGGTATGTAATGCTGCGCGAAAAACGGCGGATTTTCGACAGAAAAAAATTCATTGCTGGACCCTGGTAAAGAAAAAGTGGATGAACCCAGTTGCTAAATTAAGAAAAAAATCCCCTAACACGTGGTGTAGCCAGAATCTCTTTTTTGTGAGTCCTTGATACCGAAAACACAATTAAAAGCAAATGTCGGTCTGTGAACACCATATCATATACATTTTTTTGATAATTTTAGTAGTTTTCGTGCAATATTGCATGCAATACATTCAATTTAAAAAAAAATTGCGTATACACACGATTTTCTCAAAAACGGCTCCAAACTTTTTCTTTAAACATTGGGTAGGGATCGTGCTAAATTAGTAACCTCTATGAGATAGCACAAACGCCATATTGCTGTATTCTTTTGTTTTGTTCAAAAATCACAAAACTATAATTTTTTTACTTGACTGTAGCGTCGGTTAATATTTACATTAGCGGCGATTTGTTCACATTATTGTATTTATGAGTACATGTGCTTAATGTCAAGTAATGATTGCCGAAAACAAACCGTTTACTGTGAAAACTATCTCAAAATTCCGCATTTTCAGAAACGCTCAAACGCCATTTTCTCATAAATGGCTCGAAATGTTTTCTTCAAAAGTTTCGAACGGTTGGTGCTAAATGCAATGTTTAAGTATGACGTAAATTTCAATTTGGGTTATTTGTTGTTTTTTCTACAATTACACAAATGGATTTTTTAAAATATCTTACACCGTTAATATGCAGATTTACAGGAATTTGTAAACACTACTTTATTTGTGAGTTGATGTACTTTGACATAAGTGAGTTGATGTACAAATGATTTTTGATGACGATTTTCGAAAACTGAAAACTTTTCTGTGAAAAAGGTCTTCAAATTTCGAATTTACAGTTGCGCTGAAAATCCATTTTCTTAAAAACGGCTCTATTTTTTCAAAAACAATTGCCATTTAGGACGAGGTTTTAATGTTCTTTAATATTCTTAAAATAATATTTCCGTTCTACCGTTTGGAAACCGAAAAACTAATAAAACATCAGAAAATATAGTTTGGATGACGATAGATGGTTACTGGCAAGAATATGTGGCATGTCCGAATACGTAGCCGAGGCCAAAGGAAGTAGAAAATTAATACGGGAAAGTCTGTGCCATTTTGTAGTACCACGAGTTTCACTTTTTACTCTGCACTGCTACATTTATGAGAGCTTGCCTCCCGTGTAATCTTCCTTCTTCTACTTTCATTTTAGTCACTGGCAAAGGAAAAATTTTCAGAAGTTACGAATATAGAGGTCGGTCCTGAAACTTCCATAGAAATTATTAAGAAATGAAGTTACTAAGAATAAAAATAATTTTAGGTGCATTTCTCGAGAGATTATTGCGTAGGCTTTCAGAGGCCCTGCAGGTGCATTCATGTAGTTTCCCGGATACTAGGGTTAGCTACGAAAGACATGAAACACGTATATCCTCAAAATCTACTATTGGGCTTTTGAAGCATTACATAATGTTCTGTAAACTATGCATACGTGAAAGTAAAACGTGCCATCATCACGTTGCTGCAAAGCTAGATAACGGACATTTATGGCTGCTTACGGTCTCTACCTCCGACGTGATTCAAGCACTAGTGTTCCAATACGATGGGCGAACCTAACTGCGAATGACCAAAATAGAAGACAGACCAATCTGAGAGATTTGATTGATTCATTGATTGATGATTCCAGGCGCGTTAACTGCTAATTAGTCCTTAGTCCTAAGTGTAGTGTTTGTTTTATATCACGAGGGATAGCGGTGATCTTTCTCCGCTGGATGGAGAGATCCAGCCTCAACCTACTTGTCGGCATGGGAGTTTTTCCTCAACCAGGTATCTCCCACCAGCGGGGCACCGCCCAGCCGGAACAAGCTCTAAGCTCTCGACTGGTCACCCGACAAGTGTGATAGAGTGATGTGAATATGTCAGTAAGGGATGAGGATAGGGCGAGGAAGAGGAAGGAAAGATCGCTTGCAGTCCATGGCTCGTTTGTTAGCGTACTGCTCAGGCGTTCTCCTGGTGTTGATCGGAAAACCGGAGACTACAGAAAACTGCCGAGCAAAGCAGTCGGTCGTTAGAATTCTCCTCCAGACAGTTTTCGAATTTGACCTACTAGCTATGTAGCTAATGTCGAATGTCCTGCCACCGCCGAAATCTCTAATGGAGGACCTCCCGGTCAGGGGTATTACTGTGGTATCGATGTCCTGAGCCACCTTTCCGGTCCCAAGCGTAGAGATCAGTGCTTTGGTTATGCACTTTATATTCATATCCAGGTCGATTCATGTAGATTGTGGAGAAAAATGTTGGGCAACAGGGTGTCTCGGAGTACATTATTTATATTTTCATTTTTTTAATTATGAAAATTTTCAAATTATTTTTATTTTGAAATTTTTTCTTCAGTACGTACCATCCATGATGAATGGTTTCCTTTCCTAAAAGTTGTAGAATGTCTGGTTTATTAACCGGAATTGTTTTATCAGAATATATTGAAACGTAATTAATTTTGATCTAATTACTTTCTAGGACTGACTTTGGCTTTGTATTCAAAATGGGCGAAGATTGCCTTTTCTGCCAAGAACCCATTATTGGTTGTCAATGCATGATGTATTTCTTCTCTCAGATTGTGCCGGTGTAGATACAGTGTGATTTGTGCATCCAGTGATGAGGTGATCTATTGCTTCTGATGATCGAATACATACTCAACATTCGCAAATTGCATCCACCTTTTCTATGAAAATGTTTGCAGTTATTAGTTGAAATAACATGTTTCTGAATGGCATGAATGAAGACTTTAGTCTATACACATAGAGACACATTTTGGAGCCACCGCACTGAAGCAACGTAGTCGGCACTTTCACGAGAATGGGGAAATGTACCATTGAGAATTTTCGACTTCCTCACATGTGGCTTCCTTACTTATTATGATGAAATGTTATTATGCATGCTTGTTGCTGTGATTTTAGAATTACTTCATTACTCTCTAATAAATTTTTTTATTATTATTATTATTTTCCTCTAAATCACGACTTAAGATGTTATGTGTCGGCTGAATATAAAATCTACTCCAGGTTGCAACCAGCTACCTAAGGAGCAGATCTAGGGACTGTCGGTGCCTCTACAATACTTTGCGCAAAATGTGGGCTGTTCCAAATAAAGCTATTTCTTGCACTTCCCAGTCTTTTGGATTACCTGGGAGTTTAGACAAGTTCTTACACAAATTTTGCGGAACAAATCCCAGAGCTCCGATAACTATCGGTACGACCTGTGCTTTTACGCCCCACATTCGGCTGATCTCGATTTCCAAACTCTTGTATTTAAGACTTTCTCTGCCTCCTTGGTAACGACGTTTTGATCGCAAGGTACAGCAACATCCACAAGCAAACACGATTTGTTCTCCAAATCCCGGATGACTATATCCGGTTTGTTTGCTGCTATCGTGCGATCAGTTTGAATTTGTTGGTCGTACAATATCGTACACAATCCAACAGACGTCACCGGTTTCGGTGAGTGTTCGTACCACTTGGGGCATGTGTTCGGAACTTCGAGGGCGGTACAGATCTGCCAGTGGAGGTAGCTACACACCCTGTCGTGTCTTTTCAAGTATTCGGTCTTTGCTAGGATTGGACAAGCTGAGACAATATGATCGATGGTTTCTACGTGTTCCTGACAAATGCGGCATTTATCATCTTGGGAAATTTTGAGAACCGCTTTATCATAATGTCGTGTTCTCAAGGCCTGATCTTGGGCAGCTATTACAAGTGCTTCCGATTCTGGCTTCATTCTTCCCCTTTTAAGCCACATAAATGATTGATCTTTATTGATCTGTACCTTGTCCATTCTTTTTAGATATTGTCCGTGGAGTGGTTTGTCTCTCCACGATTTCTTTAACATTTTTTGTGTCTCAAATTTCATGTTAAGTAGCATCAGAAGTTCAGTGTCTCTGTCATTCTGGTTGTCTTGCATAGTCTTGTTCGCAATGCTTCTTGCTACACTTACAATGCCTCTGTTTCCCATTCTTCGGTCAGATTTCATGACCTGCCTCATTAGTGGGTCATCTTGATGGCTGACTACATACTTTCCCATCCCGGTTATTGCATTGTGCCAGGAGGCTTCAATTTGTCTCAGGCCTCTTCCTCCTTCCTTACGTGGCACATAAAGTCTATGTACATCAGCTCGGGGGTGGGCAACATGATGCATTGTAAGCAATTTTCTGGTTTTCGATCCATGATGCGAATTTCCTGTTCCGTCCAGTCTACTAGTCCGAAACTGTATTCGGCTACAGGCACCGCCAAACTACCTATTGCAGATATTTTATTCCTTGAGTTCAGAGCGGACTGCAGGACAAGTCTCACTCGTCTATAATACTCTCTGCGAATTCTCTCTTTCATTGTGTCGTTCGAGATGGTCTCACATTCTTCAATGCCCAGATATTTGTAAGTTTTACCTGGCTCAAGATCTTGAATCACAGTGTGTCTATCAACTTCAATGTTCTCGGACGTGGTCATTTTGCCTCTTTTTAAGTTGGCTTTTGCACACTTGTCAAGACCAAACTTCATGCAGATGTCATTGCTAAAATCATTGATGACAGACAGCATTTGGGAGAGAATCGCATCATTCTTAGCAAAAACTTTAAGATCATCCATGTAAAATAAATGTGATACAGGCATTTCATCACCATGGAGCTTGTAACCAAAGTCAGTGTGCGACAGCTGTCTTGATAGAGGAATCAAACTAATGCAAAACAGCAGAGGGGATAGTGAATCTCCTTGAAAAATTCCCCTGTTAATCTGAATACTTCTGGTTTCTACTACTCCCTTTCCGCTGTGGATTAGTAACCTGGTACTCCACGACCTCATACTAGCCTTGCAAAACTCAACAAGTCTAGGATGAAATCGATAGATCTCCAGGGTCTTCAAAATCCAATCGTGTGGTACACTGTCAAAGGCCTTCTGGTAGTCAATCCAAGCCATGCTTAAATTACGTTTTCGTTTCTTTGCATCATTCAAAATTATTTTATTCAGAAGCAAGATTTCCTTACAGCCATAAGAACCTTTACGACATCCTTTCTGTTCAACTGGCAACAGATGGTTCTTCTCTAGGTGCCTATACATTTTGTCAGCAATGGCTGCAGTTATAAGTTTGTACATTACTGGCAAGCAAGTAATTGGCCTGTAGTTCTTCGCCAAAGAGCTGTCTCCTCCTTTGGGTAGCAAATACGTAATGCCGCGAGTGAGCCATTCGGGGAGTTCGTTAGGGTTTTCTAAAATTTTATTAACAGCCTTTGCAAGATGAAAATGTAGTACTGTTAATTTCTTAATCCAATAAATCTGGATCTTATCAACCCCAGGGGATTTCCAGTTTCCCATGTTCTTAATTGTTTGGCATAGGTCCTCTTTCGAGAATCCTTGAACATGTACCACTGCTTCCACGAGTCCATTGGCAGCATCAACTTCAGATTGGAGCCACGATGCGTCTTTGTTGTAGAATCTGGTTTCCTCCCAGATTCCTGCCCAAAATGTTTCGACGTCATCTTTTGAAGGAGGGGCAGCATTGCCATTCGGTTTTTCAGTCAGACTGCGATAGAATCTCTTCGCGTCTGTTTCAAACAACCGGTTCTGTACACGGAAATCGTTTCTACGTTTGTACCGTCTTATTCGTTGAGCCCATGCTTGGATTTTTTCTTTTAGCTTTTCAGCTACCATTAGCCTTGTCGTGTCATTGTCAATTAGGTATTTTTGTTCAACATGGAGTATTTTTTGTTGAACTTTATACGTGTGGTTTGACTTAGAAGATGCCTCGGCTAGGAGTGATATTTCACGCCGTGTGTCGGCTATCCGTTTCATAATTCTTTATTTTCATTATTATTATTATTATTATTATTAATAATAATAATAATAATAATAATATTCCTCTACTTTACGACTAAAGATGTCATGGATCGGTTGAATATAAAATCTATTCAAGGTTGCAACCAGCTTCTTAAGGACAAACTGGGGGAAAAGGAGGGAGGAAGTAAAATAGGAACTAGTCAATAAATAAATTTAAGATGGGGCTGGATTTAAATTTATTTATTTTTATTTATTTACTGACTTGTTTCCCTTTCCCTCAGTCTGTCTCCGTACCTCTTACGATGCACAAGATGGCGGCATCCTAGGACGGGGCACTATGCTGACATATACTTAATGTGTGTTTAATGGCTGTTATTTGGGTAAGTACTATAATTAAATAGCTTTTATGCTGAATCTATTAATTTACTTATGTAATTTTCCATGTGCTAACTTGTGAACTGAATTTTCAATATTATAGAACCACTGATGATGGGAAAAACACTCCCGAAACACGTGAATGGGTAAATTCTTTACATATTAAAATTTTAGTCTACTATTGTGGTTGATACCTCTTTATCCTTGGAACTTTATCATGGATTACCACAAGATCTCTGCTGCCACCACAGAATTTGTCCTACAGGATGACACAGACTTTCTCGTGGTAGTTAGTTTCCTTTTGCCACCGACGTCTAAAAGACTACCACGACCTCAAGCGGTACGTACCGCTCATCTTGGTGGTGATGAAGAGCACCTTCGGACACCCTGGACGTCGCATAGATCTATCTCCGCCTTGCACCCAGAAGAGTATCTATGGTTTGGCAGACAAGTCGAAACGAACACTTGCCATAGGCACCACTCACAGGCGCGACGCAGAATATACCCGCTAAAATAACATCTCTAATTGGAAGTATCCTGACGGGCCAAAATTCTATACTTGCCATGGGCTTCTAAATACTCCTCGGCCCCACTTTGGTGCATCAACTATGTTCTGGTTCAAGATTTGGAATCAGTGGCGGCTACTAAACTTCAGGCTAGGTAGGGCACGAAAAAAGGCTAGAAAATAACTAATAAAAATTTTATTTTGAAGTTTAAGGGCTGTAAACTGAAAAACACTTGAAATTCCTCACTGGTTTCTCACGTATTAACTCGGCTGAATGAAAAGAGAAAACAATTCAATTGAAACAACAAACGGACACGCTCAAGAATAAATAACTCGCACAGAATTCATAGCTGCTGATATTACGAAGATTACGCGGGCCCTGAGCTAATCAGCATTTCATTTCTCAGACACTACGAGCGTTGTTTGTACATCTGTAAAGTGGCGCTTGCAGTGGCAGTCACAAAAAACTTGTGACCGTGAAGGGCCTTAAGGGAGCATTACCCCCTCCCTTTTTTCCTCGCACTGTGGCGAAAAGCATTGCTGAACGTGAGAGATCTGGTCACACGAAGCTTGCGGACTTCGCCCTGTTGCCACATCTATCTCGTTATTAGCGCTGTGAAATAGTATCGAAGGTAAGGTAAGGTTATCAGCCCGTGAAAACCTTAACGTAAATTCTCTAGAATTATTACTCGATAAGATGACACGCATTTAGTCCATTATTAATATTTTCCTTTACAAGTGGGAGGGCACGTGACCATGTGACCTTATGGTAGAGCCGCCACTGTTTGGAATGGTTTGGAGGGAGGGGGAGGTGTGCATCTAGGCCACCAGAAGAGAGTGACGGAGAGACGGATCGACGGAAGGAGGGAGCGACGGAAGAAGGGAGAAAGCGACTGAGGGAGGGAGTTATACATTCAGATCGCGAGAACGGATGGAGGGACGGAGGGATGGGCAAGCGGGTGAGGGTCTCGTGGAAGAACGGACGGATAGAGGAGGACTGACGGAGGGACGGAGGGATGGGCGGGCGGGTGAGGGTCTCGTGGAATACGGCACTGATAGAGGAGGACGAACGGATGGCGAGAAGTCATCCGCCTGTGGGTTTGTGCCCGCGAAACGCTCTTCTCTGCTCATCGCGCGGAGCGGCGCGCATGTGCCACGAGTCGCCGAAGCAAAACTCGTTGGGCAACCTTGACTCGGCCAAGGCGAGCGGTGGCGAGCGGTGGCCACGGAATCCCCGGTGGGAAGACGGCGGCGGAGATTGTCGGCTGCCGCGGCCGCCGCCGCCGCCGCACCGCTCCGCCGGCGGGCTTTTCCTGCTGACGTCTTGCTCTCTGGGCCGCGTCGCCTGCCCCTCCCCCCCCCCAGCGCTCTCGCCGCTCGCAGCGCGCCAGTCGGCGTCCGAACGCCCGCCGTGCAGCGTCGCCCCTCGCCGCCCCTTCCCGCCTCGCCCACGGCGCGCTGGACAACGGGATGCGGATGTCGGCTGCACACGGCGCATGCGCCTCCCCGCGAATTAGCGGTGGTGTTTTCCTCCAGCTGTTGCTGTTCTCAGGTAAGAGACTATTATTGTGAACGAAACAAAGTGTATTTTGCGACTTGTACTGTTTCTCACCTCAACTCGTGGATGTGATGCGGTAAACGGATTGACGTTATCTTTATCAGAGCAGCCGCATCGCCAGAGGAGGCTCATAGCCCTTCCCGAAAGAAAGTGCGATGTTGGATGAGTTTTTTATTAAGTTATTTGACAATTGCGCATGTTATTTGTACTTACGTAATATTTACAGTTTAAGCAAATTATGCAAATCACGAATGGAAATCTTTTACATATTTTGTAGAAAGGAAAATGTTAAAAAAAACGTAATTTGCGCCTAGGCGTCATTTTAGTCTGTAATCAGAGGAGGAGTGCGAGAAAAACCTAGATAGTCTGTCTACCTTTTGAATAAAAAATATAAAAATAATAAACTCCGACATATACATTTTTCAATCTTTAATTCTGACAATGAGTAGGTTTTCGAAGTGGAATACAGAAGGCGTTGCTTCCAGTCATTACCCTGTCATTAAACACATCCTATTGGGGAGCCTCAGGACAGACAGGTGGTGAGCGGATGAAATGAATCTTCCCAGGCTGACATTTCCGACTGGAAATTGATTGTAGCAGAAACTCAAGTGAGAAGTTTCCTTGTTGGCGTAAAGCACAGAACGTCAACCGCTGGGATTGTCATATTTTTCTCGAGTCATATTTTTCCTCGAGAGTTTCAGTTCATTGAATGCACTTGAGCTTTGAGTGTTTGAGTTATACTTCATCTGTTTTGAAAGAATCCACATTAATTTTGCAACGAAAATAATCAGTCTGAACTTCGGAACAACTATTTGCCGACAACCACTTCGATTGATTGATTAATTGTTCGTGATTACGAGTGCGTCAATTACAGAGGCAATTTGTCCCGTACGTGTAGTTCGTGTTTTCCTCTGGAGGTACCAGTGATCTTTTCCCCGCTGGACGGTAACATCCGGCGCCGACCTTCCGTCGACTAGCGGGGAACAACCACTTCGAAAACTTCCTGTCTTGTTGCTGGTGTAAGCCCATTTGATTTTGTCACACTACGCCTACTTTAATGTAATGTTTTTCTAACTTCTTCCGAAATAACATTTTGTTACGGCGCTGTCGGAGGGGCAACTTAATAAGTACTGGCAAGTGAATAAAACAAGTGAATCCACGAAGGGTTGTAAATTATGAAAATCGCAGCCTAATAAGACAATGCAGTTTTCAAAAAACCATATGCATATTAAGGTACTGTCTAATACGTTTTATGTAAAATTAATGTAGTAAACATAGGGTGGGTCGGCCTGACGGCCGAGATCGCCAAGGCAGATGTGCAGTAGTGATTTCGGACCGGAGGGTCGCGGGTTCGAGTCCTACCTCGGACATGGGTGTGTTTGCGTTTGTGTTGTACTTACGTGTCCCTCCTACAGTTCCCCCTGCAGTTTAAAAGTCACAGTGATCGGTATATGACCAAGATGCTGAAAGGCGACCTTAAAAATGGCTGGATTGTAAATCTTACTTGAAACGTTCAAATTTGAGTTTTCCGCAAAAATGTACTTCCTCTCTGAAGCAGTTCTCTGGGATCTGCTCCCTCCTCAATCTGCCCGTGAATCGTGGCCGCTGTGAATTGTGGCAAATAACAGTTTCAATTGTCCGACTGGTCATTACAATCTTCGAAGTGAAAAAAATACATTGTTTGAAAAATGATGCTATGCTAATACTTTGGCTTATACTTTTCGTGACAAAGCTGAATAGCTTAAATCATTACTAAAATTGGCAATATGCCGTAAAATTACCACACGTTCCTCATCTCGAATGCATTTTGAGCAAACCGATGGGTAGAATAAATAGAAGATTTTAAATGTCAGAGTCTCGAGGCGTCAGCGCAAGGTCGACTCAATAACAGACAATTTAGTTATCGAATGGGCAGAGAGGAAAACCCACGGCAATAACGAAGACGACGACGACAACAATAACGAAAATAACAGCAGTAATTAGCGGTGAACCGAGGTGACGTGATGTTCTAATATTGAGATGATTGAAAAGTTTTACTTTTCTCGAAAAGTAATTTGAACGTTTGATCGTCAATATTGTCGAAATCCGTGAATATATGTCAGATATGCGGTATAAGCGCTAATAACTAATGTACAACAGTGAAATACAATTTCATTCATAGTAATTGTTGTAAATGTCACGTAGGAGTTGAGAACTTACCTTCACGAGTAAATAAAATGTGTGTTCTTGAAATAACGTGTATTATTTATATATTGTATTTATATTTCTAATGAAATTTATATATACATTTAATTTCAAAAATCTACCTTTCACATAAATATGAAACCAGGGAAGATTTTTGTACACGAGGAATTTTGCGTGCATAAATGACTTCCATTCTATCTATTTACATTCTAAATTTGTTATGCACACATCACATTCTTTAAAGAGCTGGAATTTTCTTTTCTGATAGTATCTATAATGTCAAGCCAGGCAGGAAGTGTCTTATTTCGATTAGAAATATTTTCAGTATTATGTATGTTAAATATTTTTTTTACTTTTTAGTTATAATTCAATATTCTTATGGAGCAAATTTTGACATAAAACGATGGAAACGACAATCTTGTAGGTAAGTAAATTTGAAGCAGTGGTTGCCTATTTTTTCTAACACCTTGCATTCTCGTTAAAGGTGTAGCTAGATACTTCGATTTTTAATTGAAGAAAGAAAGATTCTAAATTGAATGAAACTCATTAACATTCTAACTAAATATTTTGTGTTGAATCCTCGTAGTTTTATAAGTAATGTACTGGTATTGAAAGACATTTTACTACACTTAATTTATTTTTTAATGTTACAGTTCAAGACAATTCCAATGTAATTCAGGACAATGTGTTGACCAGTTTGTGATCTGTGATGGAGTAAAGGATTGTGATGATGGGTCAGATGAGACATCTAGAACATGTCAGAATATTGGGTAAGTATTGTACATAACTTATTTTTATCCTTTAAAATATAAATTACTGATAAATTTGTATTTATTTTCAAGATTTTTGTACTAGACACCTTGGAAATTTGTTAATATCAATGAATACACTTTTTATTTCTCGCCATTAATTACAAAGCTAAACTGAGATATTGAATGATTAAAAATGAAAACTTCAAGCTATAATACAAAAATACAGTTCTTCAAAAAACAAAATTGATAGCCTGCCCTGTTGGCACAATATTTTAGTAGAAATGCTGAAATTACAATTATTGCTATTGTATTAATAAGTTACAAGCTATTTTAGAAATAGTATATCAATATAACAATTAAACACTATAGTAGTGTTGTGGAGCACAGTAGTACTATCACGCTACTTATAGAATGATCATTCCATTAAAAATGTAAAGAGGAATGTTGAAAATGAACTAAAGTATTTTAGATAAAGCGAGAAAATAGATAAACGCTAAAATGCAATCAAATTGTTCCAGTTGCCATCGATTATAAAAAAAAACGCGTGGAGAACTATCGCGCTCCTCGAGACCAAACTGAACCATAGCAACATTTGAATGTTAAACAAATATCTTAAAGTAATTTCTTTAAATGGCTATTCTAATCAATTTGATTTTAAAAACAAATTTTAAAATTAAGGTGCCCGTCTTATGCATATCGATGTGCTTATGGAGCTTGTGTGAATTCTGGAGCGCGGTGCAATAATCAACAAGAATGTGCTGATGGATCAGATGAAGCAGGATGCGGAGGTTCCACTTCAAACAGTAAGGTTGTCTGCAAGTAAGTACATTGTTTATAATTTATCACTTCTTCATATGAATATAAAATGTAAAATGTATAGATTTGTTAAATTTAAAAACTTTCAACGTTTGTAAGATTTGATTAACTCTTTATGAAATATTGTTATTAACGTCGGTATTATTTTGTCCCTGAGGAGCCCCAAAATAATAGGTCGAAATGTCGGTGGAATCAGATGTGATTTAAGTATAATATAAATTTAATATAGATATTTTCAATTGTGAATGCATATAAAAGGTTATATATTTTTAAATGACTCCCATTTTTGGATAAATTAGTTGTTTTTATTAAAGTATTTGATATTTTAAAAACATGTTTGGTTTGCATTTAATTGATAAAAATAGAAAAGTATGGATGTCATACTCTTCTTAATATTACCTGTGAACCAATTTACTTTTCAAAATTCATAGCTAGTTTTCTTAAAACGTTTTCAATTGCTTTTAAAATCACACGATGACACATTTCAATATATAAAGAACTGCGTAGGAAGAAGCGAAATGTTTTTTTGTTTTTTTATTACCCTAATGCAATGATTATTGCAGTGGATCTTGAATGCTTGTTCGTATCCATCTAGAGCTGAAGATTATTTACCATTTATTGACCTGGTAAAGACAGAATCATTGCTTATAATCCTAGGTGGCACCTTCTTTGGATGGTATTCATTCCTCCAATTGATAAGTTTTAACCATTAGCATTGCTTACATTTTTGCATCGTCAATTTCAATGAAATCTTAACCAAATTAAGAAATTCAATAAAATTTACATATGTTAGTAGAGAGTCACAAAAAGTTACTGACACATTCATAATTTAAAATAAATTACTGTTGAAATAGTAGTTTATAAATCTAGTATTTTCAATAAATATTTTACATATTTTTGCGATTTTTCAGAAACAATCAATTTCTTTGCAAATCCGGCACTTGTGTAGACGTATTCCTATTATGTGATGGAACTAAGGACTGTGATGATGGATCTGATGAAACTGCAGATGAATGTGGAACATTCCAGTACGTTTTCTTTCTGTTACTATTTTTTGTGATGCATGGCATCACACCTCATAAGTTTGCTGAATGCATGTTATCTATATTTTCCAACAGATGCCCTAGCTACGCATTTCGATGCGACTATGGAGCTTGTATAGATAGAACAGGATTATGCAATGGCGTTCCTCAGTGTGCAGATGGGTCTGATGAGAAACCTGAAAGATGTGGACCCAAACCTACACCTAAACCCACTCCAGCCCCAACACCACCTCCATCCGGTGGTTGCAAGTTGCCTTCACAACCTGAAAATGGACAATACAAACTTGGTGGCTGTACACCGCCTTGCCAACCTGTTCCAGGGCAAACTGTTGACACAGCATTTTTAACGTACACTTGCAACTCTGGATTTGTATTATCGGGAGCGCCAGTGCTATTGTGTGAGGGCAAATGGTCTGCAGAATTTCCTACATGTGCTAGAGGTATGTTAAGAAATGACACCGTATAAGTGTATTTGAAGTGATGTAAGTTGCACGACTTAAAATTGTCTGAATAATGTTTGCAGCAAGGTGTTCAGCTCTGCTCAATCCCTCAAGAGAAATAGAATGTAAACGAAATGACAAGAAAGTGGATTGTGATCAACCAATGCCTCCAGGAACTAAAGCTATGGTAAAATGTGGAACATTCTACACAAATGTAAAGGAATTTTCTGATTTTGATACAACTTGTCAATCCGATGGAACGTGGTCACGTCAAGTTTCTTCTTGCATTCCAAGTATGCCTGCAAGATTTTTATTTTTATTTTTGTGTTGTTTCCTTGTGGTGTTTTGTTTTTGCTTTTGTTTGTTTATTGTGGTGGTTCGTAAAAAACCAAAAATTATCTTATTGACGTAGAAACGTGTTCACTGTCGATTTGTAATCTCAAGGACCACAAGGCATCTAATAAGAAATATGTAAAAAGTGTTATATCAAATGTCGCAATTAGCATTATCGTAGGTAGCATATTACTTTGTAACTTATCTCATTGTAAATAAACAGATATTATTCAATAATATTTTAGAGTAGTCAACGTTTTCTTGGCTCTAGGGCCGTGGTTCATTGAAAAACATATTTCCAACAACATATTTCGAATGGAAATAAGTTTTCCAATGGACTACGGCTCTCTAGCCCGGAAGAAAACGTTGACTACAACTCCATCCGTGAAAGCCTACATTGTTTTATTAACTTTTTAGAGTGTTAAATAGTATAAAGTGTTTCAAAGGTACTGTGATTGATGTTAGATAACGAAGTTAAATGTGTGCGTCACATTGATGCATGAAATAAAATGAATCGTTTCTTCTTAATTCGAATTTAGAAGCATAATATTAATGACCAGGGCTATGATTTATACGGACGAACATGGACCTAAAACTGTACATACAAATGGACTAACAAAGAAATAAAGTAACATAATGTATTAATTAAATGTTTAATTTAAATAAATAGGTATAGCAAGCTTGAATTGTATACAAAAACAACCTGAATATTATTGTGGTGTGAAAGTATGATTCTGAATACTTTTTGGATAATTAGCTTTTACAAAGAAGTGAGTTAAAAATCACGGTTTCAATGTCCAAATGTAAAACTACTCTTTTTGTTTCTTAATTGGTTTGAATTGAGTAAAATGGCATAATGTGTCTCAGTATCATAAACATTAATGGAGACCATGAATTAACCAAAATGCCGCCCAACGCCATGGATACATCTTAAACCTTTCAATATATTGTGGAGTTAATTCCCAACCCGATTTATTGCTTTAAATTTATCTAAAACTTAAAAATATTTCAATAATTATTCCGAATGACTCTTAATATAGAACATATTGCGAATAAAATTTTGAAATTAGGTAAAGATATGCGAAGTTCCTTAAACATGTGAAAATATGTACTGTACCTGGAAATACGGACAAATGTAGATAATCAAGTAGTTTTTAAATCATTTGAAAAACCCTAATTTGTGAGCAAACGACAAAAGTTCGATCATAAATAATTAAAAACAAAAGTGTAATTAATACACTTCCTGGTAATGACAAAATATTACCTTCCCATAATAATATATCAAAGCCTTTACCAACGTGACTAATGCAATGACCAATTTTAAACGGCAATAACAGTTTTGTTATGTATTAACCTAAAATTTTGAAAATAATGAGATTAAATATTAGGTAAAGAAATGTCGCAAGAAGACGAAGAAATTGCACTAAATTGTGGTTGTTGATAGGTCTGTTGCTTACCTTGGTATTTTGGTGATATTATGGGTACAAGCAATTAAAAAAATTTAATTTTTAATGCACACACGAGAATTTCACTCCATTGACGTTGATGGAAACCATTTGACGTTTATGGAAACCACATGCGAGATCGTAGACAGATATGAAATCGAATGAATTAAAAAAGAAACTTTCAGAAAATATAACATTTTGTAGGCTATTTCTGATTGAATCGTTCATGAAAATGCATTTCCATCTTACATCTGACGTTTTATTTTACTTTCAAATTTTTTAAAGAATTGTCTCAGATTCCTCTGAGATACCGAGTCTTGCTACTAGAGAGGCTGACTTTGCCAGATGGTCATTTAGCTCATTGTAAGGAACCAGGATAACTGGATAGCAAGCGAATTTTGAGTGCAAATTTTTAATTAATTGATATATCAATTAATGAACTAGCAGAAAAAAGTAGCCATTATTTTATCATTCAATACAACACTGATCTATATCAAATTACTATTTTTCTCAGATGGGCGCCATACATGACTAGAACTACTCTGCATTTATTTATAAATAAGACGCTCTAAGAAAAGTGCTGTTTCTGTTTAAATTTATTTTCAGAAACTCTTGGTCGTGATATCAATATTTGTTAATTAATTTTGTGTGGCGGTCAATATGTTGAATGTTCTTAATTACATCCACTCATTGTTCATTAGTGATTTTAACATTTTTTCTCTTTCAATTAAAACCCTTAAAGCTGGAAAGAGAGAAGAAATGAATATAAATAAGAATTAGACGTAGTTTACTCATTTATTTTCTGCAGTGTAGTTAAACGATATCTAGTATATCTTGTATTCTTTGAATTAATACTAAAATAAAACGTGTAAAGAATGTGATTCTGTGTATTATTTCAAAGGACATATCTATCTCTCTTTCCCTTTCTGTCTCTTTCTGTCTGTCTCCTTTTCCCTCTTTGTTTCTTTCTCTTTCTCTCCTTTTCTGCTTCTTTTTCACTCTCTGTACCTCCGTGTCTTTGTACAGTTTATTTTCTCAATTTTTCATATTCAACACAATTAAACATTAAAATGAATAAAAGTACGCGCAATTTGTTCTCACTGTTTGAATTAATTTCCAGAGTGTGGAGAACCTAATCCTGATGGAGTGCCATTTGTTTCTGGTGGTACAGAAGCTAAATACGGAGAATTTCCATGGCATGCCGGTATTTATCGATTGCTTGAAGGCAGTTACCAACAAGTATGTGGTGGTAGCATTGTGACTGAACGCACAATTGTAACTGGCAAGTATCCTCTCAAGTAATGGATAGAACATAGGTTCTCAAATTTGATTCGCTCTACTACCTTCTTTTCAAGGAAAATATTTGTGTAGTTTTTTAATCTCATTTTATTTTGCAAATGAGTTGGGCATTTCTTCAACAGAAATGTGCTTCCATTGATAAGACGACTCTTTTCCATCGACTTCAATGTTTTCATCAAATGAATGTCGCCATAATATTGAATTCCCATTAGCAATATGAACTATTGTATTTTTTATTTCATGTACATATGTACTATTCATATGACTACTTACCTGTAACTATCAGGGAAAGAAAATTGTGTTAAAATGGGTACTGTAGAGAGTGAAATATTTTGCTATATATACATATTGCTATATAAATGTAGCAATTGATATACATACACACATATTTATATATTTATATATATATATATATATATATATATATATATATATATACTGCGTAGGAGGTACAGTTTACTTTTGAATTAGTGTAATTTATATTCCCAAGCTGTAGGCAATGCATGCCTTAATTCGATTCAATTAGTTCACGGCAAGAGAGACGGGATGGTCACGTTGCTGCAAATCCAATAATCCAGTAATTTTCTTTTAGTTTATTTTTTCTAAGTATATTTGAATATAACGTAACAATGACATAATTTCATTATACAAAATTCAGACTATGAAACGATAACATGATGTACATAAAACTGTTTTATCGACCTATATTGATCAGAAAGAAAAGCTACCAGAGCTACAATTGCACACATTTTCTTGTGTTTGTAACTGTTATGTAATATTATAATACTAGTTGAATCCGCAAAAGTGTTTCCAAGCCGTCAAAAATATTTGTCTTAGTTTCGGATTCAAACCCACGCCCGAAGATACCTCGAACACTTGATTTTTCCCCAAGACCACATAGTCGTTGGCATGTGAACAAGCCATCTGACGCAGCAAAAAGAAAGTGGAAATTTTGCATTCACAGAAATTTCAGATATTTTGATAATAATTGGACCAACGTCGTTTTATTAAGCAAATACGTCTTTATTAGAGCTAAAAATAAAGAAAACAATTAGAGCCGTTTTTTGACAATTTTATTAACTTATTTTTCTAATTACCCCGTCCTAGAGTACTTAAGGAGCAGCCGGGATTGCCCTTGAGCCTGTATTTTCAGGTAAATGATATAGAATAGAGAGGTCAATGCTTCATAAAATTACCCGAAATCAAATACTTGGATGCACAATAGATTAAGAAAATTGAATATCGCTTGTGACAGAATGCGCCTTTTTTTGGGTCAAATAGTTTTGTAAGTTTATTGTAAGAGGATATAATTAAATTCGTGAATAATTGCGGTATAATGTCTATTATAATCTACCTCGTTCACCTTGTTTACTTGAATAAATGAATAAAAATGTGATTTAAGCTAAAGTTTTGCAGACATGATTTAAGCTAAAGTTTTGTAACATTAAAATCATCTCCTTACATGATTTAACTGTTTGAGTGAATGACGTCCATGAATTCGTCAGTAAATACCTCTCAATATTTCTCTACGCAAAGATAATTAAATTATTCATGATATCAAATGATATTAAATCGTAATACATTTTACTATGAAGTTTTTGAAATGAAGGTTTTTGAGGGGTTGTATTGGTGCCACAAGGAGAGACAGGATCCGCAATGAAGAGATACGAAACTACCCAGGAATTTATAATCTAAATGGCAAAATTGACGAATACAGGAAAGCATGGAGAGACCACATTGATAGAATGGAGGGCACAGGAATACCAAAACAGATTCTGAAATATAAGCCAAGAGGAAAACGAAACATAGGAAGACCGAAGAGAAGATGGATAGACCAATAGAAGGAGACGCAACGGAACGAAAGTTCTAATGCTTGCAGCAGGAGAAGAAGAAGAAGAAGAAGAAGAAGAAGAAGAAGAAGAAGAAGAAGAAGACGTTTTACTATGCCACGTAGCAAATGTTTTCAGACTTCTTTCTTCATCACAACTTAAAACATTTTGTCGGTTATAATATTTTTGTTGGTAATTGTTTTTTTCACGGGAGATTTCTCCATATATGTGCTCGATTGAAAATACGAATATTATACTCGTAAATATGTTAATGTTAAACTATTAATAATTACATAATGATGTTATAAGGTTTGATTGTATAACAAAATATGTTGTGTTGTATCATATTATGATTATAATGTTTATCACAGTTGACATAATTGACATCACTGAACTAGGAAAAATGGATGTACTCTTTTCAATATTTCCTTCTGAAATTCCATAAGATTCAGGTGGTAGATGCAGGATGTGTTCTAGATAAAAAATATTCAAATTTTCCTTTAGGAATGAGACTTTAATATGAACAATAGTCTTCCTAATTAAGCTATTTTTACTTAAAATAATGTTAATTTTAAGGATACTAACCATGAATAAAACACATTTACAGCTGCTCATTGTTTTTGGAACTCCAATGTGGGAGGACCATTTGACTACAAGGAGTTTAGAGTTGCAGTGGGAAAATTTTATCGAAAGTGGAGTGACAAAGATGAAAGACACGTTCAATTGCCTGATGTAGGTAAACTTAATGACTGAATTAGAATGAGCAATTTTGTTGTAGATCTATTACACGTTTCTTTTGATTCTGTTTTGCAGATTCTCGAAGTAATACTTCACGACAGATTTAGAGGTGATACTCTGAACTGGGCCAACGATATTGCTGTAGTGAATGTGAAGCAAACTATTGCCATGTCAATAGCAGTCAGACCGATTTGTGTAGATTACAATAAAGAGTACGAGAGGCTCTTCTTACCTGGCAAACTAGGAATTGTAAGTAATAGTTTAATTTACTGATAATCATATGAATTTAATAAGTAAAACCATATCTCTTTAAAGTTAATGTCAAACAATGGTTATTTTAATGACCCAAAACGAGAATAACAGAAAGGAATAGCAGGAACTCTCTTATTTCATGTAAAAACTGCCAAAACTGTGCCATTTGGAAATGTGGAGAAAAGTTATATGTAATCCGTCAGGAAACCTTCAGAAAAGCAAACAGAAATGAGAGATATGGAGAAAGGCGAAATTCATTATTATTTATGAAGTTATTTTGCATTTTATTTTGAATGCGCCATTTGTAGAGCAATAGATCTACATATTGCAATCATGATATACGAAATTGCCATCCCAGTTTGTTCCATTTCACATATTGGCGTTCGAAGCCATTAAGTACGAATCCATTAATTCTGTGCTGAGTGTTTATTTTATCGATAGGTTGTTATAACGGACGCGCTGGATTTTTTTCACGTTTAGTGGGAACGATACGAGCATACGTAAAAATCAAATGTTAATGAATTACATGTTCTTAATTTTTTCATTTATGAATATTTACAAAACTGCCAGAGTGTTTAAGAGCGTGAGGGCAGGGCAGCCCGAATCAGCGATAGGTATTTGGCTCTAATCTGAACTTTGCGCGCGAGCTTTGTTCTGGCAATCCACCTGAATTGATAGGAAGTATCCCCAGAAATGACCAATCGGCACACCACGCTTCTAAAATTATAATTCCATAAATGTCAATCTTCCATTCATCCCCGTAACCGGTCTTAAATCATACCTCCTTTGGGACTCGATCCTAGGGGCTGCCAGTCAATAAAACGTCAGTTATACTA
The DNA here is from genome assembly GCA_031308135.1 of Acheta domesticus. NCBI lineage: Eukaryota > Metazoa > Arthropoda > Insecta > Orthoptera > Gryllidae > Acheta > Acheta domesticus. Next base: position 49,752,646 of record JAHLJT010000631.1, on the reverse strand, counting down.
GTTTCTAACTAGTGTGTCCATACTACTCCATGGGACCCGATAATCTTCTGATGACTCGAATGACATTAAATAACATGATTGATGATTTCCAGGTCATGGGTTGGGGTATAACAGAAAACCAGACTCAAAGTGAAAAAATCCATAAAGCTACTTTACCATACGTTGAATTTGAAGTTTGTGAGAAAGAAGTACCCCCATCGTTTTTAGCATTTCTCACTAATAACAAATTCTGTGCAGGATATCGTAACGGTATGTATCCTTCAATTATTTTTGTTACTTTAGAAAATTATACTAACTAGAGTATAAACAATTTTAAGTTAATAAAGCCCCTCAGGTGCAAGTATATATTTTTATCTTCTCTAAAAATTAGATATTTTAAAAAAATACAAAAGAGTTTCAGGTTTTGTTTTATTAATAATTTTGAATTTTATAATGTGTTAATGAACTTAATTAATGAAAATATCGTAGATGGTTCCCCCAACCGTGGGAATTAAAGTAGGCCCAGCGATGGGGGACACCTTTAACTAGTCGGCAAAGTCGGACGATCGACTCAAAATGCCAAAAACATCGCAGATTGTTGACACAGAAATGTATTGTTTCAGGTACAAGTGTATGTCCAGGTGATAGTGGTGGTGGCTACGCAACTCAATTCAGAGATGGCAAATGGTACTTAATGGGTCTCGTGAGTGTAGGTGTTCCAGCACAAAATGCGGACGCCTGTAATGTGCTTCAATACACAACTTTCACAAAAGTGTCAGAATATTATGAATTTATTCAAAAACATAAAATAGGCTAAATTAGTACAGAAATTGGTAACTGAGTTTTCAACTGTTGTTTCAAGAAATGGCATTGGGGAAAGATGTCCATTGAAATGAAGTGCCATATATTTGCTCTATAAACGCTTCATGAGGGAACTGTGTTTCGAGGATTTGTGACTGCGCACTAAGTGTTAAATTTGAAATATTAAAAGTATGTAGAACTACCTCCACATATTCTTAAAATGTTTTATAGCGTATTCAGGGTGGGAATTGGGGACATTTTACCCCTAAATAAAATGCAAGTTTCCAAAATAGTATTAATTTTTTAAAATAATTAAATGAATATTTACTCGAAAGTTTATATTCATTAAAATTGTGCAATAATAACGTGTATCAATAAAATAAAAAAGCGTGGATGGAAATGGAATCCTTCGTTAATAATTTTTTTTCAAATTTGACTGTGGTGAATATTTTTCCGTTTATAAGTTGCCTGAATGCTGTTCTACATGTTGCATGAATGAGAGATGTACCCAAAAATTACATTTATGTAATTTTTGAAAATCGAAATATACTTCAAAATGGCATTTATGTTATGTTACTCAGTTCTTTTATCACTATTTGTAAAAAATTGGAAAATGCATAAATAAAAATATTAGCAAACTATTAATATTTAAAAATATATATAACATTAATTAAAGAACTAGTTGGGGAGAAGAAATTTCATTTGGAGAAAAAATATTTATCTTCAATGTAATAGATGGTGGATCAGGGCATTAACTGATGTCACAGCAGTGCCTCTGACCGGGAGATCTTTGGCTTCGAGTCCCAATGGTGTTAGGTTTTTCGACACTAGGTAATAACAAATAGTATAAAAGATAATAGTGGAAACTCCTCCAATATTTTGGTGACAGTAAAGCAGCGGTTCGAGGTGTAAACTACAGCGCAAGAATTCGTGTGTGCCAACTTACAAGGTGTGAAAGTCAAGTTTGTTCGTAGTTTTCTGAGAGATAATTTGGTAGAAGAATATCTGTGTAAATCTTGTAATTTGATGCTCTGCCGCAAGTACTTTAATGTATAAATTAAAACCAATGATAATGATGATAGATAATGGTACACACGGTTGTATTCTATTGGCAACATTTACACCTGTCTTGTAGTGTACACCTCAGGCCGCTAGGGGCAGCACAATCACTTGTCGCTTGTGCCGCCCATGCTGATTTGCCCGAGCTTCCACTATTATCTTTTATACTATTTGGTAATAACTCGGTCGAATTCAGCCGCTGTCTGGAAGAGAATTATGGCTGTTCCGTGGTTTCGCCGATTAACACCAGGCGAATGCGAGAGCAGTTTCCTAACTAACAGGTCAGGACCGCGCCCAATCTTTCCTTCATCTTCCTTGTCATATCCTTACCCCTTACATATACCAATATCACCTATAAAGGCGGTATTGCTTACACACACAGTTACATATACTACGCTACCACACAGGCAGTCGGGAGCTTAGAGCTTGTCGCGGCTGGGGCGGTGCCACGGTGATGGGAGATACCTGTTTGAGGAAATGCCTGCAAGTCGACGGGGAGATTGACACCGGATTTCCACATCGGAGGAAGGCGGAGGAAGATCTACAGCACCTTCCGCGATAAAACCTGCACTACACTTACGGGGTTAATGACCTTGATGCGCCCGGAATCACGCTAAATGCATGAATGTTAGCGTTTTTTTAAATACTCAGCAGCTTATAGGAACTAGAAAGTATTTTGACATCAATTTATAATTATAATTTCCCCAAAACATTGAAAAATTCATCATTAAAATCTTGAGAGTTCTGTCACAAATCAAAATTTTACAATTGTTAATTTTTGCTGCTCAATATTTTATGTCTGTAATAACAATTGGAAAATATTCCGAGATTTTTGCTTCCAGTCTCAATCAAGCAGGCAGATGATTTTGCTTGATCTACTGCGTATGTATGCGGTAAACTATTCCTAAGTTTACTTCTCGCCTCTAAATGCAAACTTTCGTTTACAAACACAGATTTTACTATTTTTGAAATTAAACAAATCAATACAGTCTCATTGTAAATACATTTAACATCTCTTTTAGCGGAGATTGTACTTAGACATTGGAAATTTCCAATGCAATATCGAATATCTTGGATTTCTCAGATTCAAGTTATCGTGGTTCCATATTAATAGAAAAAATAAAATGACCAAAATAAACGAGTACACAACTTGCAATTTATAAAAATATAATTGGGAGACCACCAAACACAAACATATAGTCAAAATGGAGAACTTCTGAGAGTCGCTAAATATGAATCTTAATATGAAAATAAGCCTCATTAGTGCGTTTGGTTTTAATTGTGGAAACAGACGAGAGCACAGTCTCGGCCTTGGAACTGGTTCTGGGCTATGACTCAGAACCATTCACACGTGTGCTAAATACGCCGAAGCGGACGGCCCAGCGGAAGTAGAGAATTGACGGTCAAGATGACAGCTCGTTGTAGCCTTACTCGATTTCAGCTCGTAGTTTTTGTTTTGTCGCTATATTCATGTTAAGTGGATTTCAACATGTATTAAAAAAAGGTTTTTATTTTTTAAAGAATTGTAGGTCACTTAAAATGCATACAAATAGTTTGCATTAAAGTATACGGTTTGGGAGGAGAGAGAGGAAATAACAAATCTACGAAATTCACGGAAATAAAATGAATGATTTTTCGAGAAAAAGCAGTTTACAGGTTCAAATTTTCAACTGAAAAATTAATTATTTTTATTGGGTATTTATTAGTCATTTTCTAATGCAGCGTGATTCTAAATTTGTTAGTTGAAAGTAACATGAAATTATTTCAAAACCATTAACTGATATTACTGGATTACGGTTACTCGTTTGGGGTAGAGATGTATAGCGGTGTGGAACGTGCAAAGGGTAGCTTATTTTCTTGAAAAGATTGTGTTCATTAATGAGGCTACGTTCCACATTAGTGGTACCATTAACCTCCACAATGTGCGGATATTTGTCAGATAGAAACCGACGGAGATCTTGGATCATGTATGGGATTCACCAAAACTGAATGTCTTTTGTGAATTGAGTTTTTTCAAAGTTTATGGACCATTTTTTAATGAGCAGACTTTAATGGGAATTACATACCTAGATATGCTGTAGAACTACCTCATGTCAGAACATCATGAGGACATGAGTGAAATCATTTTCCAGCAAGATGGAGCCCCTCCACATTACCACCGAGGGGTCACAGCGAATCTATCTCGCACTGTTCCTGTTTGGATTGGACGAGGTGAGATCATAGCTCGGCCACCGCAATCTCTTGATCTAACGTTCTTCGACGTTTGTTTGTGGAAATGTGAGCTTTGCCAACTGAGTGCGCTGGCTGAGGTGGATGCTTTCGCGCGTGTGGGAAGGAATTTTATGCAGACGGAATATCTGCCATGTTACAAAAGAAAGTCACATTGAACATTCCAATAAAAGTTATAAATTGAATGTACCATTTATTATGTCGTAATCGTAATCGTAATCATATTCACAGCAACACAAGTTTTTGCCATCCTTGTAAAATGCTATTTGCGGAAAAAATATACTTTGAAAAGTGTCAGGGACAGACAACAGTCTTCAGGAAGGTCTTTAATTACTGTGAATGGATCAGAAAGTATGTTGAAAATCATTATCTGAAATGCATTATTCTTATAAAAATGTGTGGATCATGTACACTCCTATTTACATTTAATAGCTCGTTGCTTCCCACACTCATTATACTGGTACATTATCGTAAGATTTCTTCAGATTGATGAAACCCAGATAATTCTATCTCATCATATTGTCTTCCCAATTAGTTATTTTAAAGTTACCAATATGACCAATGTTACTGATATGACAACCCTTAAAACACATTGTTCTCCAATTATTCCTTCTATTTCCTGCTCAATTTTGTTTCGAATAATTTGGAAAAGTATTCCTTCCAAAGGAATCACGGCAATTCCTCTGTATTTTTATTTTTTGTCTCCCGTTTTTTTTAATTGGTATGGGGTATGATGTTAGCCATCTCTGAGGCGGATTTTCTACATTTATTCAAGTTGAGAAGATTCAGAATTTGTGAAAATTAAAATTGACAATAACTGAGCAGTTCATTCGGTATGTACCCCTGGAGCATCTTTTAGATTTCATTGTTTCATTGTTGTTGAGCTGATTTTCTTTTAGATTTCATTGTTTTCAGGGTTTTGTTCGGAGCCATCAGCAGTATGTTTCCATACAAATTTTTTGTGTAATATCTATTTTAACATTTCTATTTTCGGAGAGCAATCTTTCAAATATGTCTTGCACATTTCTTACATGCAGTGCTTGATTTTTAAAATGTCATGTCTCTGGACGCATCCCCTTACCACTTATTAATTTAATAGAAATAATTATATATTTATAGTGTAATATAATAATTATTATTCCCGAGAACCACAGAACGTCGTTCTGTGGCGTTCCGCCATAAATCATGTCTTTCATATACCTGTTTTCAGGATCCTCGATCTTACCTGGACTCGTTGCCAATTTTGATCATCCTGATTTGTCTGATACTTTTAGAGTTATTATTTTCTTAATTTGCCAAGTACTGGCCGCACAATCACATAACCTGAAGAACCAGTGTTTTTTTACTTCATGGTATCCATCCCTTATGATGTTTCCACTACTGCTTACGGGGACATGCCCCTACATATTCCACTCTTTAGGCATGCTGTAATTTCCAAGGTGAGGGTCAGCTCCACCTCTGTCCTCTCATAAGCCCTTAGAATTGAAGGCCGTTGGAGGGCTGAGGAGACCACTTAACCCGGCAGTTACTCGGATCCCCCATTATTGAGAAGTGCTGTTGAGTTTTCCTTCATTGGGGGTGCGATATTCTTTCTACTCGGGTACTTTCGTGGGAAATATTTTCATAAAAATATAATAGTTCATTATATTTTTAAAAACAAAATATCTGTTTAAATTCCGCTAAGTTTCAAATACGAGCCCTTTCGACCAGTCACCCTTCCTAACAAAGCCGTGATGTTAATAGTAACTAAAAGATCCAATTGAATTATTTATTATTTAATGACCGCGTGAATTGAAAAGGTAGGAATATTGCCAAATATCTCATTCTTGTCAACATGTTTTAAAAAGAATAGGGGTTGTATGAAAGCAACCCTTGGTACAGGAATGTGGCAGTGGTTGCCTATAACAATCTTGAAGCTAAATGGATCCAAACAACACGTTTCAAAACCAAAATGTAAAACTTAAGGCTAATTAAATGCCGTGCTGTTTCTAATGAGTCTAACCCATATTTTTGGTAAATAATAATTGAAAATATTTACATTTTAGAGTTTTTAATTAACTTAAAAACGCTTTTAATTAATAAAAATGTTGTTGGCACGCACTTACATTTTTCGTGGGTTCTATTACCTTTATGCTAAAGCTAACACGAACCCTCATTTTGAATAAATGAAAAGAGCCAAAAATTTGGAAATATGGCAGTTAATTAGGCTTTACTATCCAGAAGGGTTTCGTAGTGTTCTGCATTGAATGGTTTCATAGTGATTTCCTTACACCGTGTATAACCCCTCACTCACTATTGCTCGTGCTAAAGACAAAACATCGACTGCTTTTGACAAAACAATTGCAACTCGCAAAACAAAACACCCAATACAATTGGGTGTTTGAAATAGTTGGTCTTTAAATTTACGTTATAAACAAATGACGGCATACAAGCGTGCATTCTATATAAGTTAACATATATTAAAATCTGTTTTTTTTTTCATAAAACCAATCAATAAGAAAGAATGATAATATACATAGGCCAACTACCTTTCCTTTGTACGAAAAGTCATGAAATGTGGTTGAGAAGAAAGCTGAATGATAAACCAGTAGTACTTTTAAGTATATAGATATTATCCGTCGTTGCGCACGCTCATTTTTCTTATGCATTTTTTCCTGTGTTATATTTTATCTCAAATTTGCAAATGTTCCATTTTCACCCACTACTGAATCATTGTCCAAACTCGTACACTAATAATTTTAATCTTAAACAGATACCAATCTTTTACTTTCTAAGTTACTATATATGAGTACGTAGTACAGAGAAAGTTATGAAATGCTGCAGCGAAAATGGGCGAATTTTTGGACGAAAAATTCGTCTTTAGATCACTGATAACAGAAAAGGGGTTGTTTCTGTTTGTAGTAAATTTCTTCTTTTAACAAGTTATGTAGTCAAAATACTCATCATGAGAGCCCTTGACACCTAAAATTGTTCCGTATCCTCACTTCAAAACCCGTACTTGGCAGAGCATACACATACGCCACAAAGATGAGCCTTGGCGACCTAGGCCAAGAATAAATTTTAGAGGACGATTATCATGGCAACGTCAAGTAAACGAGACAATGTATAAATGACTTGACACATTGGCAAATAATATTTATTATTTTTCGAATACAGAATGTTTTTAACTTATTCCTTGTTAACATTTATAGTAAAATCACAATTTGATATATTTTGAATACTTCAGATCTGAATATTATAACTGGAACTGTTACGTCTTCCGTGCATTGAGCATTCATGCTATACGTATCTACGCCGACTTCTATGTTTTCATCTATACCAAGGGTTGACTTTACCATTGAATATTTGCTCCATAATGTTGACGGTTTCACTGTCTGGAACTGTTGTACAAATAAAGGTAATTTTCTTACCCAATTAAATGAGATTTACTTATGAAAGTGTAATATTTTTTCATAGAGTTACGCCAGCATAGTTGTTCAATTTACCACGGTTATATGTTTCGCTCTTTTCCATTTTAAAAAGATTTCGTACGAATTGATTTGATTTTTGAGGAAGTAAAGTCTCAGTAGGAGCTTCAGCTTCCTAAATTATAATCTCTGGAATATCGCCTTCCACACTTACGAAACAAATCGCCAAAAACAGTCGCAAATTTTACATGCTTTAACAGTTGTGACATTGCTGATAACTTCAGAGACGATAATGTAGAAGGACATATTTATACCATATGACAAAACCGCGTGGTATAAATGAGAACTCTATAGCAAAACTAAAATTGGGAGGTGAGTATATGAAACATAGTTGTACACCCCTCGGCCGAAGTTGAATGATTGTGGACTCGGTTAGTTTATCAATCTCAGCTCTGCTCCGCTCCGCCCTCGGTTGGTAAATACCTCATCCGAAATCATTTATTTTTCGGCCTTGATACCTAAATAACTACTATGGCAAAAGTCTGTTCATGTGTACTAAACAATGCTACAGGCAAATTTGCAAGCAGTATTTTCACAAAAATGTATATGCCTAAATCGATCTGGCTCGGTTGGTCTTTTGAATTCGAAATCAATGTTTCAATTTTTGGGGCATTCTACATGAAGTCTCAAGAATATTTTCACATTTTTCTCAAAAATAGCCCATAATTTTTATTAAATATTGCCGTGAAAGAACGTAAAGGAAGCTTAAACACCGGCCCAGGTCTTTAAATTATTTAAACTTTCGAATTTTGCAAAATTTAAAACAAATTTCGGCAACTTCAACACAGAATGGAGAAAATGGAGATTTTTTGTCTGAATAATTCCGTTGTTCAAACCTACATCTTTAAATGAGGACGTAAAAACGTTTTTCAAAATATGATTAGTTTTCGAGCAACTTTGATTGAAATTAAGATAATTTTAAAAACAATATTTTCTCAAAAACAGCTCCCAATTTTTTCTGAAACTTTTTGTACGGTTTGTGCTATATTTATTGAAAACTATGACATGTTTGATGTATATGATATGTTCTTTTGCTTTTTTAAAAATATTGTAATATTTTGTAATACTTTGAAATATTTCTAACGTCATTAATATTTGCATTACCGAAGATTTGTGACGGCTGATCAAGTTTCTCGGAAACTTAATTATTTTTTGTGAAAATTAATTCAAAATTCCGCATTTTCAGAAATGCTTGAACGACATTATGTCAAAAAGTTTCTATTTTTTATTTTAAAGGAAAAGTAAAAATTGAAACGGATAGTAGTAAATCTACTTAATGACATTAACGCCATTTAGATGTATTATTTTGGTTTTTTAAATTATACAAATGCAATTTTTTTAAACATCTCTCACGTTGTTAATATTTACATTACGGTTATTTTCAATACATTATTGCATTTGTGAACACAAATTCAAGATCGGTTCGAAATATTTCAACGAAAATTTGCTTAGAAGACTTGTTTTACGCTTCCAAAATATTATTAAAGACATGTTTCAATTCTACTTTTACCGGACCGAAAAAGTGAGAAGATATATAATAAACTAGTTTTGTCCCCGATAGGTAGCTGCTGGGGTGGGGTGGGGATACCAGAAAGCTGCTGGGGTGGAGGGTGAGGCAGTACCAGAAAGTTATCTGAGACTAAAAGATTAGAAAACCAAGTAGTGTAGTACCACTAGGTTTATAACGTAACAGATACAATGGGTTTTTTCAAGGTTCCGAGTAAAGTATCTCCTGCATTTTCGAACTCTAAGTAAACTTTCTACATCCCTTACCTTCAAATATAACTCATAAAGAGTAGTATTATGTAATATATTATCGAAACAAATTTATATGGGTGGGATATAACAATAGACTATCAAACAATGTTACAAAGTGGACGAGCTTACTGAGTAGTAGTAGTAGTAGTAGTAGTAGTAGTAGTAGTAGTAGTAGTAGTAGTAGTAGTAGTAGTAGTAGTAGTAGTAGTAGTAGTAGTAGTAGTAGTAGTAGTAGTAGTAGTAGTAGTAGTAGTAGTAGTAGTAGTAGTAGTAGTAGTAGTAGTAGTAGTAGTAGTAGTAGTAGTAGTAGTAGTAGTAGTAGTAGTAGTAGTAGTAGTAGTAGTAGTAGTAGTAGTAGTAGTAGTAGTAGTAGTAGTAGTAGTAGTAGTAGTAGTAGTAGTAGTAGTAGTAGTAGTAGTAGTAGTAGTAGTAGTAGTAGTAGTAGTAGTAGTAGTAGTAGTAGTAGTAGTAGTAGTAGTAGTAGTAGTAGTAGTAGTAGTAGTAGTAGTAGTAGTAGTAGTAGTAGTAGTAGTAGTAGTAGTAGTAGTAGTAGTAGTAGTAGTAGTAGTAGTAGTAGTAGTAGTAGTAGTAGTAGTAGTAGTAGTAGTAGTAGTATAGTAGTAGTAGTAGTAGTAGTAGTAGTAGTAGTAGTAGTAGTAGTAGTAGTAGTAGTAGTAGTAGTAGTAGTAGTAGTAGTAGTAGTAGTAGTAGTAGTAGTAGTAGTAGTAGTAGTAGTAGTAGTAGTAGTAGTAGTAGTAGTAGTAGTAGTAGTAGTAGTAGTAGTAGTAGTAGTAGTAGTAGTAGTAGTAGTAGTAGTAGTAGTAGTAGTAGTAGTAGTAGTAGTAGTAGTAGTAGTAGTAGTAGTAGTAGTAGTAGTAGTAGTAGTAGTAGTAGTAGTAGTAGTAGTAGTAGTAGTAGTAGTAGTAGTAGTAGTAGTAGTAGTAGTAGTAGTAGTAGTAGTAGTAGTAGTAGTAGTAGTAGTAGTAGTAGTAGTAGTAGTAGTAGTAGTAGTAGTAGTAGTAGTAGTAGTAGTAGTAGTAGTAGTAGTAGTAGTAGTAGTAGTAGTAGTAGTAGTAGTAGTAGTAGTAGTAGTAGTAGTAGTAGTAGTAGTAGTAGTAGTAGTAGTAGTAGTAGTAGTAGTAGTAGTAGTAGTAGTAGTAGTAGTAGTAGTAGTAGTAGTAGTAGTAGTAGTAGTAGTAGTAGTAGTAGTAGTAGTAGTAGTAGTAGTAGTAGTAGTAGTAGTAGTAGTAGTAGTAGTAGTAGTAGTAGTAGTAGTAGTAGTAGTAGTAGTAGTAGTAGTAGTAGTAGTAGTAGTAGTAGTAGTAGTAGTAGTAGTAGTAGTAGTAGTAGTAGTAGTAGTAGTAGTAGTAGTAGTAGTAGTAGTAGTAGTAGTAGTAGTAGTAGTAGTAGTAGTAGTAGTAGTAGTAGTAGTAGTAGTAGTAGTAGTAGTAGTAGTAGTAGTAGTAGTAGTAGTAGTAGTAGTAGTAGTAGTAGTAGTAGTAGTAGTAGTAGTAGTAGTAGTAGTAGTAGTAGTAGTAGTAGTAGTAGTAGTAGTAGTAGTAGTAGTAGTAGTAGTAGTAGTAGTAGTAGTAGTAGTAGTAGTAGTAGTAGTAGTAGTAGTAGTAGTAGTAGTAGTAGTAGTAGTAGTAGTAGTAGTAGTAGTAGTAGTAGTAGTAGTAGTAGTAGTATAGTAGTAGTAGTAGTAGTAGTAGTAGTAGTAGTAGTAGTAGTAGTAGTAGTAGTAGTAGTAGTAGTAGTAGTAGTAGTAGTAGTAGTAGTAGTAGTAGTAGTAGTAGTAGTAGTAGTAGTAGTAGTAGTAGTAGTAGTAGTAGTAGTAGTAGTAGTAGTAGTAGTAGTAGTAGTAGTAGTAGTAGTAGTAGTAGTAGTAGTAGTAGTAGTAGTAGTAGTAGTAGTAGTAGTAGTAGTAGTAGTAGTAGTAGTAGTAGTAGTATAGTAGTAGTAGTAGTAGTAGTAGTAGTAGTAGTAGTAGTAGTAGTAGTAGTAGTAGTAGTAGTAGTAGTAGTAGTAGTAGTAGTAGTAGTAGTAGTAGTAGTAGTAGTAGTAGTAGTAGTAGTAGTAGTAGTAGTAGTAGTAGTAGTAGTAGTAGTAGTAGTAGTAGTAGTAGTAGTAGTAGTAGTAGTAGTAGTAGTAGTAGTAGTAGTAGTAGTAGTAGTAGTAGTAGTAGTAGTAGTAGTAGTAGTAGTAGTAGTAGTAGTAGTAGTAGTAGTAGTAGTAGTAGTAGTAGTAGTAGTAGTAGTAGTAGTAGTAGTAGTAGTAGTAGTAGTAGTAGTAGTAGTAGTAGTAGTAGTAGTAGTAGTAGTAGTAGTAGTAGTAGTAGTAGTAGTAGTAGTAGTAGTAGTAGTAGTAGTAGTAGTAGTAGTAGTAGTAGTAGTAGTAGTAGTAGTAGTATAGTAGTAGTAGTAGTAGTAGTAGTAGTAGTAGTAGTAGTAGTAGTAGTAGTAGTAGTAGTAGTAGTAGTAGTAGTAGTAGTAGTAGTAGTAGTAGTAGTAGTAGTAGTAGTAGTAGTAGTAGTAGTAGTAGTAGTAGTAGTAGTAGTAGTAGTAGTAGTAGTAGTAGTAGTAGTAGTAGTAGTAGTAGTAGTAGTAGTAGTAGTAGTAGTAGTAGTAGTAGTAGTAGTAGTAGTAGTAGTAGTAGTAGTAGTAGTAGTAGTAGTAGTAGTAGTAGTAGTAGTAGTAGTAGTAGTAGTAGTAGTAGTAGTAGTAGTAGTAGTAGTAGTAGTAGTAGTAGTAGTAGTAGTAGTAGTAGTAGTAGTAGTAGTAGTAGTAGTAGTAGTAGTAGTAGTAGTAGTAGTAGTAGTAGTAGTAGTAGTAGTAGTAGTAGTAGTAGTAGTAGTAGTAGTAGTAGTAGTAGTAGTAGTAGTAGTAGTAGTAGTAGTAGTAGTAGTAGTAGTAGTAGTAGTAGTAGTAGTAGTAGTAGTAGTAGTATAGTAGTAGTAGTAGTAGTAGTAGTAGTAGTAGTAGTAGTAGTAGTAGTAGTAGTAGTAGTAGTAGTAGTAGTAGTAGTAGTAGTAGTAGTAGTAGTAGTAGTAGTAGTAGTAGTAGTAGTAGTAGTAGTAGTAGTAGTAGTAGTAGTAGTAGTAGTAGTAGTAGTAGTAGTAGTAGTAGTAGTAGTAGTAGTAGTAGTAGTAGTAGTAGTAGTAGTAGTAGTAGTAGTAGTAGTAGTAGTAGTAGTAGTAGTAGTAGTAGTAGTAGTAGTAGTAGTAGTAGTAGTAGTAGTAGTAGTAGTAGTAGTAGTAGTAGTAGTAGTAGTAGTAGTAGTAGTAGTAGTAGTAGTAGTAGTAGTAGTAGTAGTAGTAGTAGTAGTAGTAGTAGTAGTAGTAGTAGTAGTAGTAGTAGTAGTAGTAGTAGTAGTAGTAGTAGTAGTAGTAGTAGTAGTAGTAGTAGTAGTAGTAGTAGTAGTAGTAGTAGTAGTAGTAGTAGTAGTAGTAGTAGTAGTAGTAGTAGTAGTAGTAGTAGTAGTAGTAGTAGTAGTAGTAGTAGTAGTAGTAGTAGTAGTAGTAGTAGTAGTAGTAGTAGTAGTAGTAGTAGTAGTAGTAGTAGTAGTAGTAGTAGTAGTAGTAGTAGTAGTAGTAGTAGTAGTAGTAGTAGTAGTAGTAGTAGTAGTAGTAGTAGTAGTAGTAGTATAGTAGTAGTAGTAGTAGTAGTAGTAGTAGTAGTAGTAGTAGTAGTA
>JAHLJT010000631.1:49662163-49734663 GCA_031308135.1 Acheta domesticus | reverse complement strand
CAAAAGCGAAAAATGGGGGCTCAGAAATAGAAGTTTTTAAGATATGGAGAGAGGGGAACCCAGATATGAGACCTACCCTAGACTCAAAGAAGCTTGCCAGTCAACGATGATACATACTCAGCAGTGCAAAATTCACAGCAGAACAACTTGCAGACATCCAGAGAAACGCAGAGTATGTTCATCAATCAAACCATCCACATGAACATTTAGAACCATCTAATATCCCTGAAAACGATGATCCACTTCAAGGTTCATCTCTTCCAAATGAAACATCCGTCAGTGGTGAAAATTCATCTGGCCATTAGTCACGGGATAAGGACATGATGCGGGACCTCCTCCGACGTGAGATAGAACGAGTTCGTCTACTTCCATTCGAATCTCGTGCACCGTTGAGGAGAATTTACGAAAATGCTAAAGCTAAGAGAGTGATAGAAACAGCGAATTCTGTCTTAAATGAGGTTGTACAGACCTCAAGTAGAGATCTAGATATTACTGAAATCAATCACATTGTGTATGCAACTGGATATCTAGTATCTCAGATAATCTTGGGACCAGCCAAGTTCACCGATGGCCGACAGCCAGACAGAGTAAAAAGCTCACTACAAACGTAGAATCGATTTCCGTGTACAGAACCGGTTGTTTGAAACAGATGCGAAGAGATTCTATCGCAGTCTGACTGAAAAACCGAATGGCAATGCTGCCCCTCCTTCAAAAGATGACGTCGAAACATTTTGGTCAGGAATCTGGGAGGAAACCAGATTCTACAACAAAGACGCATCGTGGCTCCAATCTGAAGTTGATTCTGCCAATGGACTCGTGGAAACAGTGGAACATGTTCAAGGATTCTCGAAAGAAGAGCTATGCCAAACAATTAAGAATATGGGAAACTGGAAATCCCCTGAGGTTGATAAGATCCAGATTTATTGGATTAAGAAATTAACAGCACTACATTCTCATCTTGCAAAGGCTGTTAATAAAATTTTAGAAAACCCTAACGAACTACCCGAATGGCTCACTCGCGGCATTACGTATTTGCTACCCAAAGGAGGAGACTGCTCTTTGGCGAAGAACTACAAGCCAATTACTTGTTTGCCAGTAATGTACAAACTTATAACTGCAGCCATTGCTGACAAAATGTATAGGCATCTAGAGAAGAACCATCTGTTGCCAGTTGAACAGAAAGGATGTCGTAAAGGTTCCTATGGCTGTAAGGAAATCTTGCTTCTGAATAAAATAATTTTGAATGATGTAAAGAAACGAAAACGTAATTTAAGCATGGCTTGGATTGACTACCAGAAGGCTTTTGACAGTGTACCACACGATTGGATTTTGAAGACCCTGGAGATCTATCGATTTCATCCTAGACTTGTTGAGTTTTGCAAGGCTAGTATGAAGTCGTGGAGCACCAGGTTACTAATCCACAGCGGAAAGGGAGTAGTAGAAACCAGAAGTATTCAGATTAACAGGGGAATTTTTCAAGGAGATTCACTATCCCCTCTGCTGTTTTGCATTAGTTTGATTCCTCTATCAAGACAGCTGTCGCACACTGACTTTGGTTACAAGCTCCATGGTGATGAAAGGCCTGTATCACATTTATTTTACATGGATGATCTTAAAGTTTTTGCTAAGAATGAAGCGATTCTCTCCCAAATGCTGTCTGTCATCAATGATTTTAGCAATGACATCTGCATGAAGTTTGGTCTTGACAAGTGTGCAAAAGCCAACTTAAAAAGAGGCAAAATGACCACGTCCGAGAACATTGAAGTTGATAGACACACTGTGATTCAAGATCTTGAGCCAGGTAAAACTTACAAATATCTGGGCATTGAAGAATGTGAGACCATCTCGAACGACACAATGAAAGAGAGAATTCGCAGGGAGTATTATAGACGAGTGAGACTTGTCCTGCAGTCCGCTCTGAACTCAAGGAATAAAATATCAGCAATAGGTAGTTTGGCGGTGCCTGTAGCCGAATACAGTTTCGGACTAGTAGACTGTACTGAACAGGAAATTCGCATAATGAATCGAAAAAACAGAAAATTGCTTACAATGCATCATGTTGCCCACCCCCGAGCTGATGTACATAGACTTTATGTGTCACGTAAGGAAGGAGGAAGAGGCCTGAGACAAATTGAAGCCTCCTGGCACAATGCAATAACCGGGATGGGAAAGTATGTAGTCAGCCATCAAGATCACATTACGAACATGTAGAACTTGAAAATGATGATCCCGTGGAAGGTTCATCGCTTTCCAGTGAAACACACGTCAGTGGTGAAAACTCATCTGGCAATGAATTACACGTTAAGGACATGATGCGAAATCTCCTTCGGCGCGAGATAGAAAGTGTTAGTCAACTTCCGTTTGAATCTCGCGAACCGTTGAGGTGAATATACGAAAATGCCAAAGCTAAAAGAGTGATAGAAACAGTGAATTCTGTCTTAAATGTGGTGGTGGAGGCCCCAGGCAGAGATCTAGATATTACTGAAATCAATCACATCATATATGCAACTGGATATCTAGTATCTCAGATACTTTTGGGGCCAGCCAAGAACACCGACGGCCGACAGCAAAACAGAGTAAACAGCTCTGTACCCCCAAGGATGAACAGAATTATGAAACGGATAGCCGACACCCGGCGTGAAATATCACTCTTAGCTGAGGCATCTTCTAAATCAACGCACACCTCTAAAGTTCAACGAAAAATATTCAATGTTAAACAAAAATACCAAATTGAAAATGACACCAGCAGGCTAATGGTAGTTGAGAAGCTAAAAGAGAAAATTCAAGCATGGGCTCAACGAATAAGAAGGTACAAACGTAGAATAGATTTCCGTGTACAGAACCGGTTGTTTGAAACAGACGCGAAGAGATTGTGGATGTTGCTGTACCTTGCGATCAAAACGTCGTTACCAAGGAGGCAGAGAAACGTCTTAAATACAAGAGTTTGGAAATCGAGATCAGCCGAATGTGGGGCGTAAAAGCACAGGTCGTCCCGATAGTTATCGGAGCTCTGGGATTTGTTCCGCAAAATTTGAGTAAGAACTTGTCTAAACTCCTAGGTAATTCAAAAGACTGGGAAGTGCAAGAAATCGCTTTATTTGGAACATCCCACATTTTGTGTAAAGTATTGTAGAGGCACTGATAGTCACCGAATCTGCTCCTTAGGTAGCTGGTTGCAACCTGGAGTAGATTTTATATTCAGCCGACTCATGAGATCGTTAGTCGTGATGGAATAATAATAATAATAATAATAATAATAATAATAATAATAATAATAATTTTAAACAGTTTCAATTTGGCGTGCCCAACGTGGAGCACATTTTGTTAATAAACAAGTATAATTAAAACAGTTTCAATGTCAATATATAAAGGTATTTTTTCGCTTATATATTTGCTTAAGACGTAAAAGAGATAAAATAACACTGGCATTTTCAAAGACTAGCGTTAGTGTACACGGATTTTACACACGTCCCTTTTCGAAATCTAGTTCACTTCACCCGGGAACTGTCTTTCCCTGTCTCATTAGGCTGAACTGAAATGGTTTTCAAAATAAAACATGTACTTGATGTGAATAATCCCAACCCATTTAATATAATAAGGAATTACGAAAGCACGCAATTGTGTAGAATAAACAAAATAGTTAAATGACCAGGAGATTATTAGAAGAAACCCTGAGACTCCGGATCGCATCCGTAGGAAGTGGCAACGCTGCTGTCCGTTTGTTTTTGACGCGCAACGCCACTGACGGCAATACACCCAGAGGCAGCGAAGCGCAGCGCAGCGCCGTGTGGCCTCTCCGCGCTGGAAAGGCCGAACTCGTTCGGCAACCTTGGCCACAGCTTCGCGCCGCAACATTGAGGAATCCCCGCCTAGGAGGAAGAGCGGGCGCGCTGGCGAGCGGCGCCTGCGGTGACGCACGGTGGTGACGACGGCGAAATCGGAGGACAAAATGAACGACCCGGAAACAAATAAAGGTTACGCAGAATAGCGTAATGAAATGAATGCGGGCTCGTTCGCAAAACTTTCGTCCCTTCGTCAAAGGATATAGCTAAGTGTTAGTACTTAAATAATAAAAGTATCCGTTAACAAATTCGATTTCATCAGGCTATGATTAATAATCAGTAGTGGAAAAAATCAGCCTTTATTATTTAATTTTATGAACTTAAAACTTTTATGAACATAAAACCTAAATGAATTGCTTACATTTATTGATTTGAAAACTGGTTTACATAAGCTACCGTAGCAGAAAAGAATCCTTCTTCTAGAAGATGCTGTTTTTAATGTTTTATTGTCACTACTATCGCAAAGTATCGAAGAAAGTATGAAGTAATATTTCTTACAATCAGGCTAAATGTAGGCCTTCTTTTACCTGGGCGCGTTCGCATTGCGGGTTTGCAAGATACGCATTGGATTGGGAAAACGCAACGGTTGTCACCAAAGGTTATTGTTGTAATGAATCTCAGATTATGAAGTAACTGCACACCATATTAAGTAACCCACACCATTATTAAGTAACGAGCACACCATATTTATTTATTTATATTTATTCACTCAATTATACTCCTACTTGAAGCAGACACCAATTTTAACTGAATTCAACCTAGCTAGAAACCCAATCTATCCCACAGGAATAAAAAAAAACTTTCCACATGCTCCTAAAGAGATTTCAGAAATGGACTCTAATTGGGTTATTTGACTTTTCTTTTTTTCTTCGGTTCAGAGTCCTCTTTGTTCAGTTTAAATGTTTTGTTAGCATTGCGATCTAACCGCTTATATTTTACCACTTACAGTTCTGGTTTTCTTCTAATTCACTTATTATTCTTCAAATTCAATGTTTCAAGGCAATTTACAAATTTACTTAAAAAAATACCCATGAAATACTTCGAATCTTACAACGCGCGATTTTTATTTTATATTGCTCGTTTGTCGACAATTTTGGTGCCACCCTGATGGAAGAAAATTATAGTGCCGTAGACTGAAAATAACCACGGGTTATAGTGCTGGCCAGCTAACTACTTTTGAAAAATGTCACTTACTTTCATATTATACGTAACTACACCGTCATTATACTTCCGTAGATTCCGCCAGTATTCAAGACAATAATGTTGGATTTTGCTGTGCTAGTTTGGTATTGTTGCTAGCGATTCGTATTTTGCTATTTACTGTTTTTCATAAATCTGTATTAAGTGATATCGATTACTTTATTACTTAGTACTACGCGTTTATTATTTTTATTTATTATTTTCCCATTGTTTTCATAACTAATCACATTGGAGTTAGTTGAGATAGTGTTAGTGGTAAAAGTTAATTTTCTTTTTAGTATTTTTTGTTTAAATTTAATTTAATTTTTTTATTGTTAATTTTTCTGAATCCAATAATTGAAAATTAATGGTAGGCCAACCACATCCGGGCCTATTCTATTTTGTGTTCAGGTTAAAGCTATTTCAAAGTTCTCATGAAAAGGAAGTTGTAAATTTATTTTGTGTATTGTGGAAGGAATGAGTGGAAGAAGGGGTCCATTGAGAACATGCCTGTTTTGCCGAAGTTTTTCATTTTCTTCTATCTTTCTCCGGTAAGCGGTGTCCAGCTGTGACGATATACCGGTATTTTCAAGTAATGTGAACTTCAAAATGTTTGTTAAGTGTACAGCTGATGATTCATGCTTTTTTATATAAACACTCAATTAATTCAAATCAGTGATTCCTGATTTTGTCCAGAAATTTTCTCCTCCAAACAAAAGACACGGAAAGCAAAACAGAACACACCACATCCACAGATCCACGAATTTTGAAAATAATCTCTTTTAAAAACCCTCTTAAATTATGTATTTCCTGTCTTTTCAATTTACACTATACTTAAAACTGGCAATGATGTGCCGAGTTCTTTTATTCTCTGCTTTTCTTCATTAAAAACTTTTATCTTGTAAACACTGTGCAGAATTCATTGCCCAAAACTCACATATGTAAGTTCCATAAAACTATTAATTACCTAATAAATGACGTTTGACTACTTGTTATCACAGTATTTCACTTCACACTCAAAACAGCTCAAACAGAACTCGTCCACGAGCATCACGAGGCAAACCGGCATAGGCAACTGCGTCATCTATCTTCTTAATTTCATGTACCTCGGTGGCTGAAATCCATCATAGGCTTGAGTGGTGCTGCTCCACATGTCGGTGTTGGGAATCATTTGCAACACATTAGGGAGATTATGGGACTGTGTGTGATAATACGAAGGAGAAGTTCGGCTCGTATCGCAAGCCAGGACCAGGTTGTTGCGGCTGAAACCCAACCCCATCGGTCAGCTCTCGGTCGCTTGCTGGGGCCACCCTTCGTCTGTCAGCGCTTGCAGATAAGACGTTTATTCGAAGATAGACCACTCGCTCGAAGTGATATTTTTATGTTAATGTGTCAAGGGACATTGGCCGAAAATTTCTAGTTGTTGTGCAACACTGCAACAATGCCACACATTGTTTAATTCTCCATTTATAAGCTAAGATTGCAGCGCTAAAACACGCAAAAGCACTTTTTTGGAAGTTTCGTAGAATCTTATAGCCGAATCTGAAAACAAATTATCAGTTCCCCGTTTAGGAGACCGAGACGGGTCGAATGACACCTCGTATATCTCGATTGGTGCACGGGAAGTGATCTAACCGTGAGACACGAAACCGTATTTTCTCCACGCACGCACACGAGTTTACTCAAATACTAAATAGGGATAAGTTAAATTTATTTGTTTAGTCATTAAGCCAACACAAACGTATGTAAAGGTTTATGTAAACTGAACTATGTATCGAAATCATATTTTCGATGATAGAAGCATCGTAAATGCCACACCATTTCCTACTATTATGAACTATGTATATATCATCAAAAGGAAAACAATAAACAATTTTAAAACATTAAGTACTGTAGGAGTTACATAATTTCTTATATTTTGCTTGTCAATTAAAATAGAAAAATGGAGCCGAAATTGAAAGCAACAGTAAACACCCACGTGCTCCAAGCATTAATTATCTGGAATGTATTTTCTGAATTTTGCATTTCATTTCTTAGATATGCTATGTAAAACTAAATTTTAGGAAAATATTAACTATTGTGAAATTTTAACGTATTCGCCAATAGCTGAGAATCCACATGATTTTATTCAATGCATTACAGACTTTATGAATATCACTAAATTTTCATTTTCTAAATAGTTTGTTTCAAAACTGGCCAATACTTAGGATCCTTTCAGAGGTGCCGGGGAGGGGAGCATCTGAGAAGCAGAAAACTGGAGGGAGGGAAGATATAAGCCGTTGAGAGCAAAAATGGTGTAAGCCAAAAAACATACTTTCCGGAAAATGGTATAAAAATGGAAAATGCTATAAAACTATAATGCTTAGAAATAAATGACCCAAAGTGTTACGAACGTGTCAAGGAGATATTTTAACTTACTACAGATAATTTAGACTGAAACATTGCTAATTAAGTAATTAAATATGTTGTTGTTTTTCACAACTTTGGCACATATCGTTTCTGAAAACCATAACCTACATCCAAATAATTCGCATGCACAATGTTCGTCTGAGATAGATTCAATTTTGACACGTGCATGACATATATCACTAATAGCGATTAAAAGTTTTTTTCGAGATGCTTCTTCTGTGCCTGGTGCAAGAAGCTATTTCTTGAGAGCCCTTTGATGCTGTTGTTTCGTCACACCAATGACTTAAACCACAATTGCATGCAGCAGTATGAGCAAATTCTTGGCTACTTTTGCATTGTGCTGTCCTCTAGCTAAGAAATACTGAAGTTTGACTCATACCATTTCAATCGGTGATGGAACAATGTTCAAACCATCTATCAGTGCATCTAACTCAAATCTTTCAAAATTTGACTCACCACTTTTGCTCTCAACGGCTCATATGTTTATGTCAGATGAATGTTCACAGATTGCGATAAAATGAAAGTTGTTACTAGAGACGGCGTTCCTTATAGATACAAACTTTTAGTAAATATCTAAATTCAGACTCTCCTTGTCAGTTAAAATATGTGAAGTCAAGTGACAATGACAGACATAAAATTGCGAATCCCTTCTTCATTAAAAGCTCAGAAATGTTACTAAATTTGAGATGAATGTCACAGATATCTGAACGGCTGGAAGATTAAATATATTGAAAAATATTATAATTGAAATTATTATTTATAAATACGTGAAAATGTGAAAATTGAATCGTAAAGAAAAGAATTGTATAGCCCACCTAAATAGCCGATCACGTAGCGGTAGCTCTTAATTAATCTGCGTGGAAGTCGCGAAGTGAGTTTTAATTTATTCAGACAATCTTGCAAGCTCTAAAATACGATTGAATGCCTGTATTTTGTACCTGCAAAAATATGTATCTACATAAAATGTAATGAAACACTAATCATTACAATCGACAGAGGACTGGTAATATCTACGCTCGGACCAGAGTAGGTGTAAACACCACTTTTCAATAGAAATAGGGCTTATTGTTGAAAAATAAAATAATTAACTGAAACTATACATGCGTACATCTCCTAAACTTGGCTTGTATCGTTAAGACATGGAAAATAATTATTTTATTACCCAATTACATGTAGCAAAGAGCCCACAGGTGTTATGAAACTCTAAAAGGACATATAAACGATGTTTTGTGTTCATATAAATGGATTAACTGTATGTACAAAAGATTAATTTCGGTGATTTGTGTAGGATTCTAACTTCATTTTACCTTTTTCGGTATTTTTCATATTTATGAACTCTCTCTAGAAATGTTTGTCCAAAGAATGAAAAAGAGTGTTCCATTCTCTTAATGCCAAAAGTCATGCGCAATCACCGTTACCGCGCTTTTTTCTTTCCCGCATACGTATGTATATACGGACTAATATACGTAGTATAAGGGAAAGCTATGTAATGCAGCGCGAAATAATGGCGAATTTTCGACAGAAAAAAATTCTGTGCAGGGCCATGATAACGAAAGAGTGGATAAATATAGTTGATAAATTAAGAAACAAAATCCCCTAACAGGTGGTGTAGCCAGAATTCCTGTTTTGTAAGTTTTTGATACCGAAAAACAAGTTGAAAGCAAAACGTCCGTTCGTCCGACTGTCAGCCCGTCCCTCTGCCCGGTGTATGTGAACAGCACTAGCGCCTAAATTATGCATACGATTCTTTCCAAATTGAAGAAATCAATCTGACCTGAGTCGAAGCTCTGAGGTTTTGAAACACATTCATTAATTTTTTGGGGTACTTTACATCAAGCACCCCGGACATTTTCAAAATTTTCTCAAATTATTTTCTTTAAATTTCTTGTAAGAATAGAGTAAAATACACTTATTAAGGTGGCATACGTGCGATTTTCACGGTTAACTCTGAATTTTCGAAAATTGCAAAAGTTTGAATTGTGTTCGTCGTCTTCCTCCAATTACAAAATTACACAGAGATTTTTCTCTCAAATACAATTTGTTCTTCATAGTTATCTCTTTCTTTAAGGTCATGTATATTTTTTTAAAGCATTAGTAGTTTTCGCGCAATATTATGGGCAATATGTGCAAGTTAAAAAAATACAAAAACAAGAAATTCTCAAAAACGGCTCCAAATTATTTCTTTAAACTTTTGGTAGGGATATTGCTGAATGTACTCTATGAGATGACTTAATCGCCATATTACTCTATTCTTTTGTTTGTTTTCAAAAATTACAAAAATGTATTTTTTTTACTTGTCTCTCACATCGTTAGTATTTACATTAGCGGCAATTTGTTCACATTAATATATTAATTAGTACATGTGTTTTAAATAATGCCAAGTAAAGTTTCTTGAAAACACAACCGTTTTCTGTGAAAAGTAGTTCAAAATTACGCATTTTCAGAAACGCTCAAAGGCTATTTTCTCAAAAATGGCTCCATATTTTTTCTTCAAATTTTTCGAACGAATGGTGCTAATTGTACTCTTTAATATGACGTTAAGTATATTTTGAGGTATTTTTTGTTTTTTTTTTCAAAAATTACACAAATGTAATTTTTTTTTAAGATTTCTCACGTCTTTAATATGCAAATTACTAGCAACTTGTCAACATTATTATATTTGTGAGCGTAAGTTCTAAAAATGACTTCAAATTAAGTTTTTTTAAAACACAAAAATTTTCTGTGAAAAAAAGCTTCAAATTTCGCATTTATAGTGACACTTAAACGCCATTTTCTTAACAACAGCTACAAATTTTTAATAGAAAATTGCCCTTTACGACGAGGTTTTGTGTTTTTTTTTAATATTCTAAAATTAATATTTCCATTCTACCATTAGGAAACCGAAAAATTAAGAAAATGTCAAAAATTGTACTTTAGGCGGCAATAGATGGCAGCTGGCAAGAGTATGTGGTATACGGCAATTCCAAATAGCTAGCCCAGATCTAAGGAAATAGAAAACTAATGCAGGGAAGTCTGTGCTATTCTGTAGCACTACAAGTTTACTTTATTTTATACCCCAGCAAAAGAATAACACTGCCTAGATCTGAAGGACAGAGAAAATATAAATCTTCGATCTGTGTAATGTAAAAATGGTCGCGTGTAGAAGTACCATTTTGTACACTTGAGGTAGGAATTCTCATATAACGAAATTAGATATTGGCAAGATATCCTGTACTGTTGATTGGCAAATATACTAACCCTCCGTGGACGACCTTCCCAATGGCACTGTCTTCAGCAATGACACGATGAAGTATGTATTGATGTAGCCCCAATAGTTGTACACATGCATTAACTCATTCTGAATATTTTGAACTTCCAGTTTTATATTTAAAAAGTTTACTCTACCTCTACGATCATGAAAAAGAAATACTTGCCATGAGGATGTAACGGAACGAAGTCAAATTGGTAGACAGTAGCGGGTAGGGTTGCCAGATATGTCTTCAGAAAATAGAAAACGGGAAGGGGAAAAGAAAGAATGGTAAGATCAGACATATATTTTTGAACAATGACATTTTCATATAATAATATAAAAATCATCTACTTTAATATTATATGATCTTTGAATAATAGTATAATAGTCAATGATGTATAATTAAACATATTAACATCATAATTGCCTGCTTTACTTCAATTATCTTTGGATACCATTCTTTGGAATTGGCTTATTTTTTAACTCAATTAACTAATTTCAACAATCGTTTTTTGCTTGATTAAGTAGCTTTTACAACGTTATGAATCTTCTTGAGTAATTCTTTAACTTCCGTTCACTTATACCGAATCTTAAAGAAAGTACAGCTTGCTTCGAACTGACTCAACCTCCATCTGCTGCGTTCGTCGATCCAAACGATTTTTCATAACACTGAAAATTATTTTGGCGCTAGCATTGAAGACCGGAAGTGATGCACAATATTGAAACAAGTTCAGTAAATTTGGGGCCAAAACTAACACAACTGCGTGAACCTGCGTGAAAGCCAGGATTCTCAAAAGGGGAAAGTCAACTCTAATCGAGTTTAAAAAATATCTTTTTTTATGTTCACAATTCTTATTTTCTAATTAGTGAATAATTAATTGAGATAGTGAACAGTTCAATCAAATAATGAACATCCGGCAACCCTAGTAGCGGGTTGGAATTTTTTGAAGTGGTGATTCTCTACTGTATTATGTACCAATCCCGTAATAATCACTTATAGTATTAATATTATTGTAGTAATCTCTTGTTGCATTAATTGTAATCTGTAGTACTTCATAGTTATTACTTGAACACCTCATGAATAAGTGATGCAGTGCCTGTGAAAGCCGGTGGCATGTGTTGCATAATGAAATCTTCTCACGTTGTTTGTGAGCTCGGCACCAGATTGCAATAGTGCAAGAAAATTACACGTTAGATACGTTTAATTGGGGTGAGTTCGTTTGTGATTATTATGTTTTTTATTTTATTTTCCTATTAAAATCTATTTTTCAGGTATGTTTCCACGAAGTTAATCTTTTTATTTTATTTTTCTATTCACAATCTATTTTTCAGGTGCATTTCCATGAAGTTAATAAAATCAAAGCAGTAGCAGATTCGACCTTTTGAAATTAACGTTTTGGTATTGCTCCTGTGCTTCAAAATAGTAGCAATATAACATAATTAATTTTTAATAAAAATCTCACACGAGTACCAATATTTTGACAAAGGGGAACTTTCAAACAGGATCAAAATATTCCGTATCCGTTTATTAAGACGCTGCTGCATGATTCGATATTAGCAAAATTGGGTGCGTGTACTACTGATTTTGCTTTCTAATAGATACTAATTGCGCTAATGTGCTCGTGGCATGCCACGGCCAAACAAACCATTCTTGGTTGGCTAAGCCGTTCTTCCACAGTTAAAATATTATCGGCGTATGAATAAGGTAATCAAACCGCAATAAGAAAATTGTGTATTCAACGCATTATAGACATTTATACATAATACCAGAGTAGTTTCGGGAAACTTTCCCCATCTTCAGTGGTATACAAGCACCATAATAACCAAAACATGTCTAAAACATTAACACCACTACAACTAATACAGTTTATTTTTAAACAAGTTTTCAAATTATATATTTTAATGGAAAACATACTCAGGTAACGTGGTCATATATGTACACATTGAGGTTAGCACAATTCACCGACCATTTTAAGTGGAGAAGCCATTTCATCTACACAATCTGGGGTGGGGGATGGAAGGAGGGCAGAATAACTCCAAAATGTGCATTATTAAAAAAGTTAAAATGTAGCACAAATTTACTCAAGCGCAGTGACCAATCAGAGCTGTATCGAATGATAAAGACTCGTTCTCTGCGTCGTTTGCAGTGATGTGCTCTCCGCCTTTGAGAAGGTTCCTCACATGTATTTCTTTTGCCTCACGCGCGCAGAATCTCTTCACAAAAATTAATCCTAGGAAGACAGATCGGATATCTTTCCTCGGTTGTACCTCACTTGTGTTTCTTCTTGTTGGCTCAACAAGAAGCATTCCCGTTTGCTGGCTCGGCGATAGCCACGGCAACGACTTGCATCATCCGCTCCGAAAAGAGGCTCAGAATTGAAAAATATTTTATATAGAAATAAACACACTAGGTCGGTCCCGATAGCCGAGATCGCTAAGACAGTAGTGCCGTTCGGAATCGCGGGTTCGAGTTCCACCTCGGGCATGGGTGTGTTCGTGTATGTGTGTGTCGTCCTTTCATCCTTCATTATCATCATTTCATCTTCCATACCCCCACGGCTAACAACCCTGGGGGATAAAAATGGGTTCCAGCTAAAATGCATATCCCTTTATAAAATTGCATGCACCTGCCACCGAAATAATGATATTAAACCCCGGTAAATGCAGGATGCATGCACGCGTGGTCCAAGTTGACCTATTCGCGGACAAAACGCACACACTAGATTCTATTACTCATTTTTATGTACTTCCCTTTATTATGTAGAAGGTCTGCCTTGCCTCCGCTTCAAATACACCATCTGTTGGCATGACTTTAGCGGTCCTCGCCGTTCACGTTTTGCCTGCTCTTCGCCCGACCCGGCCCACAGTGCGAGGTGCCGGCAGGCATTCGCTGGCGCGGTTTCCTGCAGCCGGCCTCTTCCTTCACCTCCTCCTCCTCTGCGGCCGCCGCCGCCTCGCCGCGCTGCGGTCGCACGCTGCTCGTCCGCACATCGCGCCTCGCCCCGCGCAGTGCGGTCGAGCAGGTCAGCGAGCGGAGACTGGGCGCCGGCGCTGGACGCGACGCGACGCGACGCCACGCGACGCCATGCTCCCCCGTGCGCGTGCACCGCGCGCCGCCGCGCTGGCCGCCCTCGCCGCCGTCGCAGGTGAGTCGGGGCCGATTTCTCAGGGTGGGGCAGGGCACGACCTATAATAGTTTTTAAATTAGTAATAAGTTAGTTCTTAAGTCAGTCTTTTTAAGATATAGCCCTCACGAACTCCACAAGCCTAATCAGTTGGAGTATAAATGTATGCCCGTTCTTGAATAAATTCCCGCCCCTCCAGGGCAACTGGAGGGGGGAAATCAAAAAGGGTGGGGCAGAGCACGACCTCTCTTCAGCTGCCACTACAGCAGTCGGTTACGTCATAACCAAATACGTCACGATTTAAAACTATTTATTGCTAATTACGCACACATTAATTTTTTTACTCTTTAAAGTTTTGTGTAAAACACTAATGACCTAGCTTAAGATTTAGCTGGCACACCAAATTCGGCTACCCGAAAAACAAATTCGCTATTTTGTAGAACGATTCAATTGCTAAATAATTACGCAAAATTAATTTAATTGCTCTTCAAGCTTTCGAGTAATTAATGATGATCTGCTGGGTGCGCCCTCCGGCAGCTTATTCGTAAGCTAGCTCACCATTAACTCCACAAAAATTTGAAGAGCAAAAAATTTCTTTTCCACAATTAATTAGCAATTAAATAGTTCTAAATGGTGGCATATGTGATTGATTGATGATTCCGGGCGCGTCAACTGTAGAGGTCATTAGTTCCGTAAGTGTAGTGCATGTTTCCCCCCGGGAGGTGGCGATAATCTTTTCCCCGCTGAATGGCGAGATCCGGCGACGTCCTACCGTCAACTAGCGGGGTTTTCCCCATAAACCAGGTATCTCCCACCAGCGGGGTACCGCCCCAACCGGGACAAGCTCTAAGCTCCTGACTGGTCTCCCTGCTTGTGTGGTAGTATAGTGCATGTTAGTGTAAATGTGTGTGTAAGGGGTGAGGATAGGACAAGGAAGAGGAAGGAAAGATCTCGCGCAGTCCATTTGTTAGGGTACTTTTCCTGCATTCACTGGGTGTTGATCGGTGAAACCACGGAAAACTACCGATCAGAGTAGCCGGCCGCTAGAATTCTCCTCCAGACAGTGACTGAATTCGACCTAGCCGACAAGCTAGTGTCGAAAATCCTGCCGCCGTCGATACTCGAACCTAGGACCTACCGGTCAGACGGACTGCAGTGACATCACCTGATGCCCCTCGGAAACTTCATAAAGTGCGTTCAAAAAGATCACAAAATATGTTTGTATCTGTAAAATAATTGTTAATAAAGTGTATTATGTATTTGGCATTTTGGATCGATAGTGCGACTTTACCGACTAGCTAAGCGACTTTACCGATTATCTCCCGTGCTGGGCCTAGTTAAATTCCCATGCTTGGGGGTAAGAGCGACATGTGGCGAACATGACGTATTACCTTCACCGTAACTAGGAAGATCCGACTGCCTGAGCTTTTCTTCGTCACACATCTGAAGAAACTGGGATGTTTTAAAGGAAAACTACAATAATATGTTTGCCTCGACCGAGACACCACGGGAAGCTGGTATGTTGCCCATGAGCCATCCTAGACACATTGTTAATATAATAATAAATAATAATAATAATAATAATAATAATAATATTTATTTATTTCACTACTTAGGAATACATTGAATACTTCCGATGATAGCGTTTTCTAAGCAATTACTTATAAAAAAATCAAACAACTAAACAAACATCAAACAACTACAACAAATACACAATAATAAACAATACAACAATAACAAATTGTTAATAAATTAGTTTACTATAATAGAAAAAGCTTGAAATAAAAAAAATTAAAATAATCTTTATATTGATTTAACGTTAAGAACACATTCATTTGTGCTAATGAAAATTTAAATTAATAGATATTTTTCCGGAGAGAGACCCAAACACTATTTCAGCAGAACCTAAGTCGGCCCTGCGGCAAAGAGCTAGGTAACAACCGTTTTCAAACGGTTCGGTTGTTTTGTCTTATCCCTTGACAAGCTCTCATGGACGAATGGACTCCAAAATGGGCCCCGAGATTGGAGAATCAAAACGGAGAACGACAGACGGAATTCCTTCGGTTGAATTTCGTGGCTTCATTAAGAAGTAAAGAGTTGTTTTCATTTCGTTCGTACGTGGGAAGTTTGTTTCTGGAAAGAGGTACCATTGAAATTTAGTCAAAAACACCATTTTGAACGCTTGAAAGAACGACAGAAATAGTGAAAATAACCTACTGTGACTATTAGTTTGGCTGTGGAGACATTTGTTCTGAAAGAGCCATAAAGAGAATTCACAATTGCCTCAAGAATAGTTTTATTTTTTAATGGTTTATTTTATTTTACATACATACATGGAATTTTGATATTAACCGAGGAGGTCATAGATTGGAGCCTCGTCATTAACTTGGACACGCACTATCAAGCGTAAATTGGGGCTCTTTACGTGTAGCCATTAAGACACTACTTTGTTTGGGTTTTTTCGTGGTGAAGAAGGTTCGTCAGTCACTTTAATGTTGTTTGTGTCAGTCATTGTCATTCTATATTCAATTGGTTTAGATCGGCGATAGGGGAAGTTTGAGTATGTGTAAAGGGGATCTTAGAATGTTGTGATAGGTTGTGAGAAGGTGATTATAAGTTATACTTGTGAGAAATTACTGGATACGGGTTTTGGAAGAGTTATGGATATGGATATGGAGTTATGGATTATTGATGTGAAGGATGTTAAGTTGGGAGCGGATATCATTAAATCTTGTGTGCATAGATGGGTAGAAAATTAGTTGATAATTCTGGTTTCAAGGCTGATAAGGATTTGCTATTCTCCACTGGAGGACGTAGAATGAGCTTATTTAATGATGGCGTGGATATAGTTGTAGGATATTGTAAGTATTTTCTTCATTGTAAGAGAAATGGTAGATGAAGAAGGGATAAGAGGAATTTATTATTCTGTGAGCTTTGTTGCTATTGTTCAATGTGGAGAGAGCAGTGTAGTTCACTGAAGAAGTAAAGTCTAGATATTTAATAGTCGGTTGCCAAGGGATGAGGTGAGCAATATGGAGCGGGAGAGGAAAGGAGAAGACAGTGACGTAAGAAGAAAGTATATCATGGCATTTTGAGAGATTATACGGAATGTTTCCGAATATATTTATATAAATTTATATATTTATATAAGTTTTTAAAAACATATTTAAATTTTGGGAAGTGTAGGAGGGTGGGATATGATCATAATTTTCCAACAAATGCAGTGGCAAATTTCATGTGACGGATTTACACATGAGTTATTTACTCCGAATTGTCCGAATTGCTCCTTATGCAGAGGTGTCCTCCAATTCACATTTTCGCGCAGTTGAGATTTCTTGTACCTGCCGTATTCCTATCGTCAGGGGATGGCCTGAAATTCAGAGGCAAATATCATGTTTGCAACTCTGTTACAAATAATTTTCCACTGCAAGCTCATTGGGGGTCGTAAAAAACGTGATCATTTCCGACCCCTTTACATTTCTTAGAAGTTTGTAACATTTGTTATGAGACACCTGTAGAAATTTAGTTTCCATGTCTCCAATTGGTTTTGTAATTCGACGAGGGAGCGGAAGGATGAGAGTAAACAAACAACATCAACACAGTATATAAGCACTTTGACACGTAGGTGGATATTGAGCACCTAGGGTCATTGATATATTTAATAAGAAAAGGATAGGAGATTGCGGAGCGCCCTGGGGAACACCAGTTACGATGGATTGTTTCGGGGAGGAAATTCACAGTCAAGGTTTAGCCGAAAATGCTTAAGACATCTTGGGGATAGGGTGTGAGGGAGCTTTTTAAATGAGACGATTTCGGTGGAGTTTGCTCTATTTATGAGACAAATGAACTGAAGGTCTGCGGGACTGCTTTTTATCTGATACTAGGTTGTCATATTTGCGTTCGTATGGAGACATTTGTGTTATATTATTGTTGCATTTGTTTCACAAGTCTTTTCTCTTTATTTCATGTTCTCGTAGTATCATCATTATGTGTTTTTGAGAGTATTGATAGATCTAGGATATTATTTCAGTTGTACAGAATGGAATGTACGCGTTAAAAGAGGCTTTTGAAATGTCTGTCTAAAAAGTTCGCTAATTTTTGTCTAATTGCGTGAATTTTGTCTTGCCTCCACATTGAGAGTGATTCTTATGAACATCGCCTACGGAATCGAAGGGATGGGGAGAGATTAAGTATTAACGAGAGTAGTGCGGTTTTTTATGAGCATATAATAATGACAGGATTTCTTGAGTTTTATATTATAATATTTTATCACATGAAGACTGTAGTGGGTGGGTGTCAGTAATAGGTATGTGCAATAAGGGCAAGTACGGCTGTAAAGTCACTGTGGCGCCCAGGTGATCGTTACGGTAGGAAATATTGTTGGGATGGAGATGAATGATTCACATTTCAATGTGTACTTGCCGCATCCAGACAATACGTTTCCCTAATTTGTCAACCAAAATAAAATGTTACCAGGCCCAGAAATATGCTTTTTTCTGACACAAAAATCACCGTTTTCCGGTGTATTATTACATTTTCTCTTCTTTCAAAGTAAGGTGAAAAAGTAAAAACTGAATTCCGGGAAATGTTAAATCAGTTGAAAATCTTTTCAAAAACTTGAAAAATGGTAGCAATAAAGGGATCCACGCTGTTATTGTCCATCTACATCAGATTCTTTATACTCTTAAATTGACCGATAAAGAATTTTATAAATGAAAACTGTGGACACTCCACGTTAGTATTTATAATATTAAATTATTGTGCAATAATAAGAAAAAGTGGATTGTGCTGCATAAACATTTTAATAAACATTTTGTGCAATAAAATTATTTTTCTTAAACATTTGGCTATCCGTATTTTCTTACGTAGACATTTTTTCTTTTATTGTTTTAGAATGATTCTTATAAATACAATTCGAATTTAGATATTCCAAAGCAGGAATCCTAAATATCTTTTTTGTTAAGGTTTTGCATATGAAAAAATTTCAAACGAGTTTTCTCAACACACTCTTATTTCTTGAGTTCTTCCTTTGTATGTGCAAAGCCGTTATTGTTTTCATTGTAACAAAACATTTTGCGGAAACTTATTACAGTTTGATGCAAAATAGTGTCAACTTGAGGACTGCACCAATTTTAGAGGCTAATAAATGATTATAAAATGTTCTTATTACTTTTCAGCGATTTTGATTCATCACTCAAGTGGGTCGCATTTAAATGGAGGTCGATGGAAGAGGCAATCTTCCTGTCGGTGAGTGTAAATATTACGTAAATTTTAATAAGTAAATAATATGTATTAATTAAGATAGGTATAATCACACATCATTGTAATAATTGTTTCCAAACAATTATGTACTCAGAAAGCTCAAAACTTTGTTTGCTAACTAGGGGTTGCAAAATATAAGGAACAAGACGAAAGTAGCATTGTAACAAAGTATGTCATTGCATTCGTACAAATCTGAAAACTCGCTCCTAACGTCACTCGTTTCCAAAACATGCACCAATGCAATAAAGCTTAACATTATAAACTAATTGCGTAAACTACTATTTCCGCATTGTTGTAGGTAAATAATAATAGTTGCGTGACCATTTAATAGTTTAATACCGTAATAATAGTTGCGTGTAATTTTTTCAATCAATTCTGTCGCGCAATTGTGATAAACTCATTTGGCAAAATTTCGGGCGTTTTATTTATTTATTTTGTGAAAATGTCCACACGTAAGAAAAAATACTGAGTTTTAATTCTGCGTAGATCTTGCCAGACACTACATCATCTCGGTAGTCACACGTCATGGATCTTATCGTTTTCACTATACTTCTTACTCGTATACGAGCTGTGGAATACACGTAACTTCATGTCGTATTCCTAAGCATATCCGTCCGTCCCTTCGGAATGACTCATTTGCTCTATCAAGTAAATTCACTATTTGACCGCTCTAGCTCGCGGTCACTGCTTATCAGTTTGCTGACTAGTTTCTCTAAAATCTCAAAAATTGTGCCTCGGTATTTTTCCGCTTCTGGGGATTTGTGGTAGCGTATTTCTGCACTCTGGCGTCCCCATTCCTGTCATTCGTCCTCACTGTTGTACAATTCCTACATTCGGGTACCAGAAGAATACCTGTGCTTGGGGTCAATGCCGTGCACGAGAAAAAATTGCAAAAGAGTTGAAGGAAACATTTTTGTACTGTGAACTAATAACATATGTACTTAGTAATACACTGCAATCCATTTTAGTTTAAATATTTTTAGTTTTTGAGGAACGGTAAGGACATGTATATTTTGAACATTTTCTGTACTTCTGTATGCTCTTTCTACCAAGACACAAATGGTGACGTCCTTTTCTGGGAAGAACTAATTAAAATTCAGTGTTGCTCCGATTTCTACTCTACTTAGACAAGTAATAAAAGAAGATTTTAACCTCATTATGTGTAGGCTAAGCTCTAATAGAACACCGGAGTTTGCAAGAAGTAATTACGCATGGCGACGGTTTCAATTTTTTGTAACATCGTGTACACATTGAAAACCGAAACTATCACTCAAGGTTAAGAAAATTCTCAACAATAAAACGATAAAATCTTCCTTAAACAAAGAGGAAAATAGTACCGCTAAAACAGCACGTACTTTCACGCCTATATTGTCACATAAAATTACGCGAAAAGTACTCAAATTTTTGAAAAATTGTAGGAACTTATTTCAAAATATCTTTAAGGAACAGATTTCATTAAGGGAAAAATCTCTATCTTTAATATTTTTGTTGTAAGAAGACGCCGAAAACATTGTGAACTTTTGTAATTTTTGAAACATTAGGGTTTATTAACGAACATGATCTGCACCATTCTCTTAAACGTCCTTCACACTATCAACAACAAAATTTAATCCAAAACAATAGAGCCATTTTTTTAAATTTTGGAAGTCGCCCAGAGGCTTTATGTAAAGTACCCCCAAAATTAAAATATCGGTTTCAAAAATAAGCCGCGACATCAGCCAGATCGATAGGGGAATATCAATTTTGGAGGAATTCGACTGATCGGTTTAGCCACTAGCGATGTTCACAGATAGACGGACAGATAGACGTTTGGCCGTCATTCGATTTTTCGATATCATGGACTCACAAAACATTGATTCTGGCTACATCACGTGATAGGATTTGTTTCTAAATTTAGCAACTGGATTTATCCACTTTTTCGTTACCAGAGCCCTTTAATAAGTTTATCTGCTGTTTTTTTTCGCGCAGCATGACATTACTTTCCATTCCGTTGCGAGAAAGTAAAAACTATGTCGGGGTCCATTGTTGAGCCCCCTCTCTAATTAGTATGCCACTGTTAAGCGCTTTACATGATGGGCTGAGGTTTAACTTCTTTGCACTTTAGGAGTTTCCTGACGGGGCGCATGCATATAGATAATGGGTGCGCTTCTAAAGCAGGATCTCTGGAATTCCCAGCCGTCACTTGAATATCCAAACAACGTCCTCAGCCATCCCTGACTCCTTTTGGATCTCTGTGATCGCCCTTGTGTTTGTTAGTTGACAACCACTCTCCTTTGTGATTCCTGACCGTGGACGTGCTGCAGTACTTGTGGGGTAATTATGCTTTTTAAGAGAGTCCATTGTGTTTCTTACAAGTAAAATTCATTGAAACTAGCAATAAACAGCGCACACGACACGTGTCGATACTGTCGAGAATAATGGAGAATGAGTGATGTCGATCGTTCTCATCCTTGACAGAGACTACGTATTGATTCCATTGTCAGATAAGTGGCACGCTAACCCTCGGAGACAGCCAAAGCAAGCCAGCGAGAACACTCGATGATAGAAGTGTTTTTTCTTGTTCCATGAGTTACCCACGTTGCCTCATGACATACTCCAAAGCCAATATACAATCGAGTGTATTGCTTCCATTTTCCGTTGGAATAATGTCTAAATATAATATTTCCTATAAGATCTTTATTTCTATCAAATATTGAAATGAATTTTCAGTTATCCTAATCTGTGTAATCTTCCGATCTTTTAATACTTTATTTCCAGACGCAACCAGTTTCCATGTAATTCTGGAAAATGCATTGAAGTATTTCTTTTGTGTGATGGGCAAATCCATTGTGACGATGCAAGTGACGAAACTGCCACCATTTGCCAACGTAAAACGTAAGTTAAAAAGAAATTAAGCACCTCATGTTAATAGATCTTTCCAATATTTAATTTCATTTATAATTCCATCCCATAATTAGTATCCATACATTGAAATATGGCATAGTGTGTAGTCATAGTAAGGTGACAGAAATACCTTGGCGTAATTTGATCTCATGAATTATTCACAGGAAACTCCATCGACCATCAATTTTATCCATCATATATTATAATATTATTAGTTGTATTATGGCAAACATTTCCTACTTTATAAATCATTGGTAAGAAAAGGAGATTTGTATTGAAACCTGACTTCGAACCAACGGGTCCTAAACCTCACGTACTCTGCTTACATATCGTAAGCCAAATACTGTATGTGAATAAACATTTTCATTACAAAGGGATTATCAGTGAAAAGAAAGACTGACTCAGGAAAAAAATTGTTCAAAAAAATAAATTTGTTTACTTAATATTACATTGATATTAATTGATTTATTATTTTGTGTATCTGGGTGCGTAAATCGGGACTGCTATGGTCATTAGTCCCGTAGGTGTAATAGTATGGCGTTGCTTCCCCACCAGAACGTGATACCTGTAGCGCCCACCTACACATCAAATTGAGGCGGTTTCCCTCACTAGGTATCTCCGTAAGCTGGGGGCTGCCCCAGCCGGCAAAGGCTCTAAGCTCCAGACGACATGTGTGGTGGTGTAGTGAGTGCAAGTGTAAGTGTACGTGTATGAAGATTAATTGATTGGTGATTTCCTCGTCAACTGCCGTCATTAGTCCCGTAAGAGTAGAGCCTGTTTTTTTACCGCCGGAGGTGGGGGTGATCTTCCCTCGCTAGATGGCGAGATCTGGCGCTGATCTATCCAACAGCTTAGGGGGTCATACTCCAAGCAGGTATCGCCCACCAGCGGGGCACCGCCCGGACCGGGACAAACTCTAAGCTCTCGACTGGTCTCCCGGCAAGTGTGGTAGTGTAGCGCATGTAACTGTATGTATAACTAAGGGGTGAGGTTAGAACAAAGAAGAGGAAGGAAAGATCGCGCGAGGCCAGTGGCCCGTTTGTTAGGGTTTTCTTCCGACATTCGCCTGGTGTTGATCGGTTCAACCACGGCAAACTATCTGTCAGAACAGTCGGTCACTAGAAATGTCCTTGCAAATGCAGCTTCGGTCAATAGAAATCTCCTTCATGCAGCTGGGGAATTGGACCTTGCAATTGGAAATCCGCCCCCCGACGGGACTCGAAACCTATGACCTGGCGGTCAGTCACTGCAGTGTTAACAGTGAGCCGCAATGGCAAAAGCCATCTCAGGAGGTCATCGATGTTTCCTTTCTTCCATGCATGTTTCCTTTCTTCCCGAGAAGATGTAGTTGAGAAATTGGCCTTTCCGTTACGAGAACATATCAAGCTCCTCTCTCTACACTTCGAGCTTACGGATAATTGACGAGCAGTACATTGGATTTTTCGAGTAGTCTGGAGAAAGATTATGATGAACTTCTCTTCATGAAAGAACTTTTGTCTTTCCTCACTCGTGCTAAAAATTCTGCTCCATGGACTGATCAGATTCACAATTTAAAGCCACAGTCTGGAAAAGTCCTTCTCCTTCTCTTCAGTTGGATTCAGTTGGCATTAACATTGTCGGCGAGAATAGAGACCCTTGAGACCATACCTCAGTACTGCTTTTTTTTCGTTCGTCCTTCTCCCTGTTCACACTACACCGTTTTTTTCCGCCCGAGGTTATGGAAGGAACGCTTTTCGTCGACAGCATTGTCGTATTTTGCTCTTGTAAGAGTATACAGATTATTGAGTGGCAAGTTCAACTTGTTTTTAAAACGATCGCAAATATATAGTGATAAAACTAAATTTAATTTCTCCACCTCAAAATCCAGCAGCATGCGTTTCTGAAGAATTCATTACTTTTTTAACCATCCAGATGTATTTCTTGGGGTCACCAATTACCTACTGTCGAGTCTGCAGCTTTATTGGGCCTTACAATCGACAAGAGTTTATCTTGGCGTAAACACTCATTGAAACTGAAGAGGCGATGTGTGTCGCCAATGAACTCCACCGTAACCTTGGTGGTAGTGGCTCATAGGGTACAGTCCGTGAATGTCCCTACGCTTATTTACACTCATCCGCCCTATCTTAGTTGATTAAAGGTTGGTAAAATTTGGTGGTGTTTTATTTATATTTTTACTTACATTTGAACATTGTTGCCTCAAACGGTGTAGTAGATTTGATCTTCCTTTATCTACCACGTTTTCGTATTCTATCTTATACTTCAATCCCAAAGTGTTTTTGTGTGTTACATTGGTATGTTACTTCTTTATTTGAAGTAATTGATTTTAAATTAAACATGTAGCATGAGTGCCAATATTTTCACGTAGGAACACTTCCTCTTTATCTGGATCTAAATATTTGAAATCCTTGGAACACCCTGCTGTAAGATACAACGCCATCACTGTCGGAAAACGTTAGGGTTACTACTGATAGTTTACTTTCCTGACGCTAGTTGCGCTGAGAAGCTCGTGACACGTCACTGTGGCACGAACCGTGCCGCTGCCACCAGTAGGAGACTATGACATCACTGCTTTAGACGATACGAACTACTTCATCAGACGTTCCGTACTCCAAACATGGCGTACGAAACGTCAGATAAAGTGTATCTCTCTAGGAGATAAAGTACACCTCTCTAGGAGAGATCCTTATGTTCATGACGAATCCTCTCTTTGTAAGCACTTCAGCTTTCTGCGGAATTTATTGCCTAATATGAGAGAGGGTAACACCAAATGAACGCCAATACTTTTTAATTACCAAATGTTAGAGTTCATGTGGCTCCTATGGTGCAAATCTTTCATTTTCTACTAGAGAATATGTACTGTGATTTTCTTTACGCGTCTTTCCTTTGAATTTGAAAAATACTTTTGTTCTCGCACTGTGTCAGTGTACATTTGTTATTACGGTAATTCGACGAGTCCAACGACTTAAATGCTGAAGCGCCATTGAATGTTAATAACGATTAATCAATGCCCTAAATAAATGAACTTCTTATCTTCATATATTTATGTTTAAAACTTTCTTTACGTTTTTGCACTATTTTCGGCGATTTCGGCCGCACCGTCCGTCTTTTGAAAATGTCAGAACAAAAAATACTCCAGAGGTATGGTATGGCAATCCTAGTGATCAGCATATCAAGTGTATTGTGCTGATGTATAAATAATGTTTTTCTACTATGTTGGGTCAAATATTACTCTGCAAAAGCTCATAACGTCTTCTACTGAATTTTCATGCCCGGATGGAAGGGATATTTGTGCATTCGGTCGAATAACAATTAGCGTATGTTGTACCCAAGTTTGCGGATTAAAATTCGACCGAAGCTGTGAATTTTTAAGGGTGACAAAATCCTTTGTACGCCTTCCATCCGTCGGGAAGTAAAGCCGGATGTCCCGTGTTGTCCCCGCACGGGGGAGGCGTGTGTCACGTAGATGGCCACGACCTCTGGTGGAGAGCGCGGCGATCACCCGGACCCCGAGCACGCGGCCCAATCTCAGGTCGTTAGCCTAAAGGTGTAGGCAGTGAGTAGGAAAGCTAAACTCCGGGCCGACGGTTCAACCCGGCGGTCCACCAGTGGGTCCCCTAGCGCGTCGACCTAGAGTCCGTCCCACCTCATGACAGGATTGGGTGAAGGACGCCCTTCAGGGTGCTCTGGAGCTCACATTTCAGAAGTCCGGCTGTTGCCTTACCTTCAGCCAGGTTGTCATTGGTAACGGCCGTACCCGGGTCGATAGCCTGAAGTGTTGGCAGCGGGGAGGCGGGTTGGGGGCCCCTGGCCCCCCGGGAGAAATCCCGGGCGGTCCCCAGATGGGCTTTTGGCTTCGCCGTGGCAGTGGCCCAAACTCAGGGCATTGAGGAGGGACTTGGTGTCCCGGCGCACGTGAGTGGCGAGTTGCCATACAGGCGATACTGACTCCGGTACCAATCTGGATAATTGGGAGCTCCGGGCTAGCGGGGCGGCCCCACCCAGGCATTGACTGGGGAGGTTGCCGTGAGGGCAAACTGGGTGCCGGCCGGATCCGGTTTCCTGCCCTGAAGCGTCCATGTACGTGGAAGGGGGGTGAGGATAAAGCCGCTGTTTATCAGCCTTAGTAGAGCCAAGGTGCCCACCCCGGGATTCGTCCCCAGGAAGAACATGATTAGCGGAGGTTGTAGGCCCGCGAGACTATATGTTCCGTGTTGTAGATTTAATGCATATAAAAGATCCTCAAGCCTAAAAGAAATATTTGAGCTAAATTAAAAATTGCCTGTTTCGTTGCCCGAGTAATACCTTGTTTCTCCGCTAGATGGTGAAAGGAGCGTAGCGAAATTTGCCTGTCAGACGGAAGAGCGGGCCTCATGAGTCCCGCCGAGTAAAATAAGGCACTAACTGTCGTAACACACACTGTGTTGGCACATACAATATCGGATTGGATTCATATTTGGCGCCGTGGCGGGAGATTGGTTTTTATAACAATCTTTGGCCCTTTATTACTAGCTCAGAATTTGCATTTTGAAGGTACCGCGTCGGACTTATAAAAAATTCCCTCCAAAACCGCGTGCTGGAGGCTAAAAGAGCGGGTATATAAAATTCCTTTGTTTTCTGTCGAAAATGCATTCGTCCTGCGATCTGCTCGTAATAGTTTCATCTGTCTTCGACAGGGGGCAGCACTTGCTGGGGTTCCGTCCCAGGCACTCTGGTGCAAAGGAAATTATTAAAGACACACTCGAGCTCCGTTTTAACCAATGACAGCATTGAAACACAAAGTCAAACAGAGAAACAGGTTTTCAAAGTAGTCGCTCCGCCCAGTGAACGAGCTTCAGTGCACTCGCATTAACGTTCCATGAGAACAGTTTAACTTAGCAAGGTTGGCATACCTGTCGCCTTTTAGAAAGCCGTTCAAAGAGCAACCATTTTTCCGCGGGAAACCTTGTGAATGCATAAGTAAATTTGTGGAGTACAGATTAAAAGAAGGCATTGCTTTTCATGTGAGACTGAGGTAAAAAAGTTGAACGATTTATTCTCTGATTGCTTATTTCTTTATATTATCTTCTAATAAGAGAGGTACACTGTGTCTTTTCAGAGATCGAGCGAGCGAGCATACCCGTTCGTCTCGCCAAAATCAACCGATGCGCTCTCCCGAACAATAACCTAAATCTGAAATCTGACCTCTGAAAAAGGAGCTATATCGCCGCCTTAACACACTGGGTTCGTTCTCGTCAACATTCAGAAATCGATAATACTGTAATAATTAATTACGTTGATTAATTTGAATAATAAATTTACAGTTTCACAGTAGTGTATGTTTAAATTGAGTATAATTGTGAGTTTCTCTGAAGGCACTGGAGAGATGGTCATCACGCGACGAAAACATTTCTGAGTGAATAATCGATGAGTGTTAGAATTACATCATTTTATGACATCCAGTATCGTTCACCTATCAGTTTGCCGACATTATTGTACTGATTATGTCTAATTCGCAGATGTCCAAGCCAGGCATTCAAGTGTAAGTATGGAGCTTGTATAGACAAAATTGGTTTGTGCAACGGCGTTGAAGAATGCGCAGATGGTTCCGATGAAACGCCTTGCGCTACAAGACCATCAGCGCCAGAGCCGGACAATTCTTCAGCATTGGGGTCAGCAATTGAAGGTGGATCTGAAGGTGCGTTTTTTTATGGGAATAAAATACACAGAGGCAATAAATTACTGATCTGGAAATGTGTTTTGGTGTGTTTCGCACAATCAGATAAATGAATGTTTCAGTTTTTATTCGACAGAAGAAAGACGTGACTTGCTCCATTATGTATTTCTGTCGCGTCTATGATTTTGAAATTCGGTGAAAGCTGTGTCAAGGGAATGATTGGAAGTGAAAGAAATATTTACACAACGAATAACACTATTTTCGTAATAAATTACAAAAATAGTTTTCTGTTTCAGTACGTTGTCCTGCATTGACAATCCCATCAAGAGACATCACCTGTAAGCTGAATGATAGAAGGGTAGACTGCTCGGAACCAGCTCTCCCTGGAACCATAGCAGCGGTGGAGTGTAGAGGTTTTTACTTCAATAAAGAAGAATCTTCTTTTGATACTATTTGTCAGCTTAATGGAGAGTGGTCGCGATCTGTTACGCCTTGCCAACCAAGTACGTTTGTTTACTTCTTATCCTATAGTATTTTTCGATTCACCAACATTGGATAATAATACAAAATTTTATGAACAGTAGAAAGAACTTTGGAGTCATTCTCGTTACAGTGGAACTAAGTGTGTGTGTCTCTTTCGCATTTTACTTGTGACAAAAACTAAGCATTTTACCTCTTCAGGTACTGTCATTGGTCAACCAGCATTTTTTGTCCCTTTTTATGTACATTTGAATTATTTTCTTGTTAAGAGTTGATATGGTCAACAAGGTTGCGTTGGTTAATATTTGACCACTTCCCAATCGACAATAATTATTTTGTATTTTTATGTCTATTTGAGTAACTTTTTTATTGACTATTGATAATAAGTCATAAGGAATAAGTCTTGTTTTACGAGTCGCTTCAGCCACACATGGAAGCTGGTTCCATTGGAACGCGAACTATCCCAAAGGTCTTCAACTATTCATGTATGTATGAAGGGCTTTCAGGATTTTATTTTTTTACTATGATATGAAATTGTAGAAGTTAAGAAACAATACGGTCAGAAAAGAGCAGTCACTTTGTCAAAATGAAGCATTTCTAGCATTATTTATCTATTTGTGACATCAATATACCCATGCAAACATGCTGAACACTGGCAAGCATTGTTTTAAGTGTGAAACTTTCTCAAATGTAAAACCATTTTTGATTGACTAGAACCTGAACGGAGCAATATACCACATAGGCTGGTATTAATGCGAATTCAGCCTAACACGGAAATTCTGACTTACCATTAGTAGCCGGTGTAATTGCCTGGTTGCGGGTTCAAGAGGCCGGTACCTCTGATTGGTGGTTTTCTCAAAAACCTCCAAGTGGATACCATCGCATTTTATTAACAAACAGGTCACGAATCATACCGAATCCTTCCTTTCACATGCATTCCACATTCACATCCTTGGGACAAGCAGTGGTTCAAATGATTGTCAGTAATTGTTTCTCCAGAAAATAGTAATAGAGAATTATAACCCCAGGAAAAATGTTTTTGGGAGTAACAATCGTTAAAAGTGCAAATTGTAAAATTTGTTCGTAAATTCACTTTGGTGAATAGCTTTCCTTGAAAATCACGGAAAGAATAATCCAACAACTGTGTTCAAGAAAGTACCTTTGAATATTTCTCAACTTGGTATTATCTTAATAAATTATTAATTAATAATAACGAGAAAATATGTGTGATTTCGTTTCAGAATGTGGTGAACCTACTCCAGAAGGATTACCATTTATAGCTGGTGGAACGAAAGCTCAAAACGGTGAATTTCCTTGGCATGCAGGAGTCTATAGATTAAATGACGGAAACTACGAACAAATATGTGGTGGTAACGTAATTTCTGAACGAGTTATTGTATCTGGTAAGTCAAACTACGTAACATTCCAAAAATCTTTGTTGAATACAAAAATAATAGCGCACATAACAAGTACATGATCAATCTCATACCATTCGAGAAGGAATTGACAGATTGTCTGACAAACCAGCTATGTATTGAATACAGAAACGGGAAAATGAGAATATTTATAACCTATATTTGTAACCACAAAGTAAGGAATTTTTAAAATTCACCCTCTAAAAAAATATGGTTTTCGTATCATTTTTAGTTTAAAGCAATTCCAAATTCATCTACCTACTAGATGGTGGAGGTGCAAATAAAACTATTTTCATTTTGTACTCTTGACAGGATTTATTCTGTTTCGACCAGTGCACGATTCTGATTAACCCTAGGAATACTACGGTACAGGACTCTGCAGTACCAATGAAGGACACGCCACTGGAGCGCAACGCTTACATTTTCTTTTTTTCTTGATGTTTGGACGAATTTGATAATTTCATGTAACTATTATTGTACATGTACTTCTACAAAAATTGTGGAGAAAATTGGCTGAACGGTTTAGGCATTGGCCACAGATGGACAGACGGACGTTTTGCCGTCAATCGATTTTTCGGTATCAAGAATCAAAAAACACGGATTCTGGCTAAACCACGTGTGAGAGGATTTTTTTCTATAAATTTAGCAACTGGATTTATCCACTTTTTGTTTACCAGGGCCCACCAATAAGAGTTTTTTCTTTCGTCATTTTTTGGCTCACATTACATAACTTTCTCTTCTTAAGAAGCTCCTTCTTTAGGGCGAGAAAGTAAAACGATTGTTCAATTTCTGCTGTTCAAATGAATCTAGTAGTTCCACAATATTACACACTTTCTCGTATAATTTGT
Source organism: Acheta domesticus (assembly GCA_031308135.1). Classification (NCBI taxonomy): domain Eukaryota; kingdom Metazoa; phylum Arthropoda; class Insecta; order Orthoptera; family Gryllidae; genus Acheta; species Acheta domesticus. Next base: position 49,704,338 of record JAHLJT010000631.1, on the reverse strand, counting down.
AAGAACTAAAAAATATTACACTACTTCATGAACATGTATAAGTCATTACAACCAGAATTTTTGTCTCTGTGCTGGGATCGAAAGTCAGGTCTTCAGCGTCAGCACGCCAATCACCATCAGCCTCAGAGGAAACCCTATCTTCCCAACGCTTGTATTAAAATAGTTGAACATTCATATCCAATTTGCAAAAATTCAGTTATGTTCAATTACATTATTTCATGATTTAGTGTTAAAGAACAAATTTAATTAAGAAAAACTTGAAATTTGTGGTTTAATAATGTTAATTGTTTATTTTGAATTTCCAAAAATCTAGAGGTCGTCGGAAACGGGAACTGTGCCATTTTTAAAGCCCCGTTTTCTCTACACGAGGAAAAATTTGAAAAAAAACTTTGTAGACATTATAGAGACTTTGTAGAAAAAAATTGAAAAGATTTTTTTCCAAGACCTGCACATTTTTCAAATATAGAAGTAGTATACTAATACAACATATTACGTATATACTACAAATATTTCCAAAATGTATTCTGAATGTTATGCTTTCCAGTAAATCATTCTGAAATGTCTTACTCACAGCTAAAATTGCTCCAATATCTCAGGTTATAAAAAACATTTATGATTAATTGCATCATATTTTGAACAAAGAGCACATCAGAAGCAGTATCAATGATTTTCAGTTTTCTAAGCAAATATAACCTATAAAAAAATTTTCGAGCGTTCTCTGAGTCCCTCCTTCATAATGATATAGTTAATAAATGCTGGAGTAACGTCAGATTACTTCAACTAGTTTTCTGTAAAATGTATAGTTGACTACGAGAATCGTTGAACGATGAACATTTACTTTCGATTACTAAATGTTTGCAGCTGGTCACTGCTTTTGGAATACGGCTACTTCATCCATCGTCGATATAAAAGATTATAAGGTAGCAGTTGGAAAATATTATCGGGAATGGAACAGTAATCGAGACATGGTATATGTGCAGACACCAGAAGTGAGTATGAAAATAAATATAAGCCAAAAATTACATTAAATGTTGTACACCACTTTATGAAGCTTAATATTTTTGCAGATAGAGAAAGTAGTAACGCCCCAGCGTTTTAGAGGAAATCTTCTAAGCTGGCAAAACGATATTGCACTAATTAAACTGAAGGATGTCATACGGATGACGACAGCTGTTCGACCGATTTGTGTAGATTTTAATCGTAAATATGACCGCGAGTTTGTTCCAGGCACGAGAGGAATTGTAAGTAACCCTTCTTTTACCTTCCATTATCTATTATTTTGATTATCAATTTTTAAGTAACACTTCCTGTTGATTCCTTTATTATGAAGCGATTTTTGGTGAACAATATTTTTGTGACTATTTTTAACTAATTACAAAAAGATTTTAAGTTAGTCATACGTGTATGAAAGTCGCAGGCGGTAGACTTCCACGACAGGGAATACAAATGTTGATTCCACGGTATTACAAGACCTCAATTATGTGGAATTATGAGATTATGATTATTATCAATATAATATTAATATATTATATATTATATTATTATTAGATTAATATATTATTATATAATATTAATATAATATTAAGATTATGTGGAACAATAGAACAATATGTGCTTTATCTGCTACATTATTTTTTCTATGAAATTGTGTTTTCCTTTCATTAAGAACCTAGGAAAACCACCTTTCTCGATTCCTTCATTGAATACTCGAGTCTGTTGAAAATCTGGGTTTCTTCTTTCCGATAACATTACATCATCTTTGTACCTTTTCAATTATAACTCAATTTCTGTTTCTTTGTGACAAAGATCTCTCACATTCAAAGTTACAATATGTATTTTCCTTCCTCAGTTCATTGAACTCTCTCGCCTCTACGTAGGCTAAAGTACGGTGATGGGGCTGCCGATCTTTGTGCCTCCAGCATGCAGAATTTATGCCAGGTTGACACTCTTAAGGCCCTTTTCTTACACGGTACAGTTTTCGTGCATATTCTCATACGGAAACTTCAAGATTAGAAACTAGAAGTATTAAAGCCACATAAAAGCCAAAAAGTCGATATACCTCCTTTCTACAAGTTTTCTGTACGAGTTGCCACCAGACGCCGCCAAGGGCTCTACCGGCACACAAATGAATTGCCGAATTTCGCCGTCCCAGTACACTCATTCGCGACATTTGTGTGCGTGTGTTGTGATGTACTTTATTAATCCTGTTTTATTTTTTAATACTTTAAGATCACACGAATCGCACCAAACCTTCAGGGTCAATGACCCTCATCTCGATCAAGGTTTTGTTCAGTTTCCCTGATCCATTGATCGAATGCTGAGATGGCCCCTTGTTTTGTTTCTGGACCTAAATATAGCTTCATTATCATGGGCACATTTTGTTGAGAACTCATTTTGCTTGTAGAGGTAGAAGCAGAACTGACGGTGAGTTACTATTTTGTTAGCAATGCAGAAAAATTAAATCTGCAGTTCATTTACCGTTGCAAATTTGTTTTCGAGAACGAAAATGCCTAATTTTTCAAATGTTGCTAATCTCGCACTTTTTAAATATTATTATTATTATTATTATTATTATTATTATTATTATTATTATTATTATTATTTAATTTTTTAAACTCTTATTCCTCTTTCAACTAATTGTATTTACAGTTAAAATGTTGAGAAGGTATTCTGGAACTCAAGAAAACGAGCGCAGATAATTTTACGTCACATGCAGTTTTTTCTGTTTTCTTTTTCACCAAATAAATCAAATTAAATCAAACCTAACTACAAAATCGAAAAGGGTGATTTCCGCCGTGAACAAATCCAATAGTGAGCGGTTCTGCCGGTAGAAGTGCTACAATCAACTGTTCGTTTTTTATACGAAAAAAAATCTATTATGTTGAAAAGTTTTCATGCAGAAATCGTGCAGTCTGAAACGTACGCCCAAATGCAAAAGAAACGTACCATGTAAGCGTAAGAGGAGGAGGAAGAGATTTTAATTTCGGAATTAATAGAAAACTTCTAGGAAATATAATTTAGAGAACGATTTATAATTAGAGCAGAAATTATGAGAATGTTTTGGTACTTTATTACAAACAGCCTGAAGCCCATGTAAAAAAGTTTAATGAAGAAGGATAAAAATGTTTAAATTCAACAAATAAGTATTAAAAATTCAATATAAATAGAACATTTTAGTACATTGTTGTACGAGAACGGTGAAAAGTAAAAAAGCAACTTAAAAGAAACAAAAATAAAAAGTCAGTGCAAATCCTTCATAATGTGTTTCTGAAGTTATATTTCATCAGCCTCTATGAAGGAGGCCACGACTGATTCCATAGAAGCAGTCTCTGAACTCGCTTCACGCTCCTGGCAACTTTTCTTAGCGAAACTGACTGTACAGACCCGTGTTTACACTGTTGTTTCTATGCGCCACAATCGCGATTCCGCAGTTGAAGCGTGGCAGACGGTGTCTGCGGATAGTTTCATCACCGCATAGTTTCTGGATCCAAACGACCAACGTCAAATTTGGGAATTCTAAAGGCTGGTTGCTATGAGTGGTCGGTTTCCAGGTTTCCTGCCATCTTTACTGTAGGACGCTGGAGCAGAACCTTCAGGAACGGGCCATAGGCGGCGCAAGGCCACTCTTTCCCAATCTTATTCCAAGGCTCATTGCTAGGGCTGAGTGATAAGCTGATCCCCCCACTCTTGTAGGTCAGAGTTGCAGATCTCTGACTTGCAACTCTGACATGTAGTGTGAAAATTCGCCTTCGGAGGGATAAAAATCGCCCAATTCCACCAAATGACTGTGGTGAAAATGGTGAGCGATAGAAAATGTGTGTTTTAACACTGCGGCTGATAAAATCGAAATACCTCCACTTTCACAAGGTGTTTAGAACTAAATAACATTGTGCGTAAAGTCTGTCTTAAGCCATCAATATTTAGACAACTTTTAGAAAAGGTTGGACAAGATTAAATGCCTGTTGAAATAAAAATAATCTCTGACATGTTTTCATAATAGCTCCACATGTGCAAATTTTTGAGAACTAAAACTACTGTGCATATGTCATATCTTTCAGAAGACATCAATATTTGCACATTTTTTGGAAAAGGTGGGTGCTATTGGTGATTGAAGCGAAAAAGCATCGTATCCCACAAAATTCTCTGGGGACACAACGAATTCCACACATTGGGCAGGATCCCGCAAAATGCATTTTCTTCCAGCAAGTAAACTCCTTGCGTACTTTTCGCCTAATGGATGGAGTTCCGCACAATTTGGTATCCCTGTATCCCATGCTCTAGCCCCATATCCCATGCTCTAAAAGATATCCCATGACGGCTTCTTCGGCCCAGTGTTCGCATTGTGTCAGCAGCGTTTCTTTCTGGAATGTCCAAGGGTTCGAGTCCCGACGATGGCGGATTTTCGATACCATTTGCAGAGATACGTCGCATTCAACCACTGGAACAGAATTTTAGAGGCTGGCTCCTCTGTTCGGTAGTTTCCCGTTGGCTTCGGCACCAGATCTCACGAGCGAGCGGAAAGGGGTATTGCTACCACCCTGCACATAAAGTCTGATGTACCCTGCACACACACGCACACACGCACACACGCACACACGCACACACGCACGCACACACACACACACACACACACACGCACGCACGCACGCGCGCGCGCACTCTCTCTCTCTCTCTCTCTCTCTGCACACAAAGACCAACGGCGCTCCTGGAAATATTAAATATATAACCCGATTTAAAGATAGCGGCACTTGAAGGTCACAACCTGCACGGAAATGAGGATACTGCCATCCATTTGGGAGCTTCGTTGCGACATAAATTTTAGATATTGCGGTTCCTAATAGGATGACAGTGTCCCCCTCTCCTTTCAGCTCGTGACCGTGAAGTGCTACTGTTTAAACCTGAATATTATCAATCAATCCAACACGCGTCGGAGGGCCTTGACGCAGCTTAGGCCCGTGTCACATGAGCGTTGCGTTGACGCGCGTCACAAGGTATCGTATGAGGAACGGGAAAACCGCTCGGGTGCCAATTTGCATAAGATAGTGTCCAAGTCAAATGACTTTCGTATCTAATTAATTTTTATTGCTAAGGAAGGAAACCACGGTATCAACAAGTGATTCTGTTTTTAGTACATGACCAATTCTACCAATCTAACCCATATAAAAATTTCTGAGGAGTGAATCATATAAATAAGTAAAAACAGAAGATTAAATTTGAGTAGTCAAACAATTATTAGTTTTTATAAATAAAGTTTGAAGAATAGATCTAGAAAATTGTTTTTGCTCTATTTCTAATATATCAAAATTTATAAAGTCAATCGTATGATCCATTTCAATGAGATGTGTAGAAATCGAATTTTGAATTTGTGAGACTTAATTTATATTTCTGATATGTTCAGATACTCCTAATTTAAATATTCTTTTAGTTTGTCTAATATATACTTTAGGACACTGTCGACATTTTATTTTATAAATAAAATTTTGCAAATCAAACGTTTCTACGACATTACTTACCGTGCAATGCAACGCTCGTGGGCAAGGGGTTTGAAATCTACGAACCCCTGAGACGTACAAAAACGAAAAAATTAGTAATAAAAATATTATTGTTGATGATTTGGTTGTTGATTTATTATTGCCCATTTCAGTTATTTTACTATTTTACTATCCTTGGTTAATATCCAGTAATATAACAAGTAAACCATGCATCTTGGAGTGAATGTTAAAATAGTAATTTCGTACTTGTTTTTGTTTGTACAAAATTTGTTCTGAAGTCTGCAGATTCCAATGGTGCAAATCTGTAGGAACACGCAGGCTTCTGTTTAAAATTCATTGCAGCTCGTAACCAAACGTTATTCCAACTCTCGTTTCAGGTAGTTGGATGGGGCATGACAGAAAAAATGCGGCCAGGAGAAGTCCTTTACAAAGCTAGTCTACCTTACATTAGTTTCGAGGATTGTGAAAAGGAAGTCCCGAAACCCTTCTTGATGTTTCTTACTAATGACAAAATTTGCGCAGGTTACCGAAATGGTAAGTTAAGTGTATAATTGTCATGTAAGGGAGAGTTCGTGCATTTTTCGTTAACTAGCGACAGTTTCAGGAACTTTTAGTTTTACTTGCATATTTTTTTATTTATCGCATTAAACAAAAAGGAAAAGAGACATATAATGGAAATGCATAACCTGCGCTAACTTTCTTGAGCTTCCAAAATGGAGCAAATTCTTTTCTTGTTGTAGAAATACAGCTCAGAAAAAATTTGGATTTATGATGTATAATGAGGCTCCATAAAGTAATGAATTGATTTAACAGACAATACTGCTCCGATATGATGCATCAAAAGTAATGTCAACAAATATATTTTTATATAGCTCGAACTCTTCTTTATTAGCTCGAATATGCGCGCTGTATGTGCATTTGTATGAAATCCTGTGTATTGCGCGTTTCTGTTTACATATGTGCATGCGTGTGGTTGTGTGTGTGTGTGTGTGTGCGCGTGCGCGCGCGTGTGCGCGTGAGCGTGTGCGTGTGTGTGTGTGTGTGTGTGTGTGCGTGTGTCTGCGTGTGTCTGCGTGCATTAGAGAGTGTGTGTGATCGTGCGTAACTTGTGAATAAAAATTGACGAATGAAATTGTTTTTACAGGCACAAGCGTATGTCCAGGAGATGGAGGTGGAGGCTATGCCACACAGTTCAATGATGGAAGGTGGTACTTGATGGGAATCACAAGCGTGGGAGTACCTGCAAGAAATTCACAAGCGTGTAATGTTGAGCAATACGCAACGTTCACAAAAGTGTCCAACTATTATAATTTCATACAACAAAACCAATCTGAATAATGTTACAAAACTGCTTACAAAGCAAAATACACCATGCATTTTGGAACTTATGTTTGCTTCTACAATTGGGCACTTAAAGTAGTCCAATATTTTATTAGTTTTACTCTATTAAAAAACTCTGAAAATATTTTGCGATTTTATGATATTTTGTTTTATAGCACCCATCCATTTGTGCAAGTTGTTCATTACAAAGGATGCTTCATAAACATTTTGTCCATAAAATGATTCTTGTGTTGTAATGAAAATATCTTGCACCGCTAAACTTAATTTCATCTCATGTTATTATTTTCCGACATTGTTTGAGGTTGTTTTGTTTCAAGAAGTGTCTATAGCTATACTTTATCTTATCTACCTCATACGCTTTCAGTCATTGACGTTAAATAAACGAAACTAGAATGGGATGAAAGATTTAAAATGTGTGTTTTTCACAAAAATGAAAAAAGCAATAAGAAGAGAAATGCAAATAGCGAAGTTTGAAACTGGAATGGACAAAAAATGAAAATATGCGTAGAAAACAGAGATCCAAAAGACGTTGCTCGGACCCGTTTGATAAATACCAATGATTTATCAGATAAGAAAATCAATTAATTCTATTTACAATGCAAAATAAAAATAAATTTTATTGTACTACTTTTTGTTTTCTTTGTGATATGATTATTTCACTTTATTTACTTTTAGGAACCAAGTCGACCTACACTAACGTCTCACTACCGAGCAAAATGGCTCAGGGCGAAGCGCGCTGACTTCGCATTTGGGAGACCTAAGTTCAATCCCTATTCTGACTGGGGATTTTGTGGTTTCCCTCGGTCATGGGATAATTCTACTGAAATGTCACGACAGCGATATTGGCGCCGCTAGCTGAATTCGTTAACTATACTTCGATTTTTATAACGTGGCGCGTCAAATCCTATCTTGACGACGCAATATCGCACGGCATTTCGCGTCTTTCTCTGTGGTGCAACTAGATGCCACTGGTCACATCGCACTGCTTGATACGGTCGCAATCATGCGACATCTAGCGGCACAGCCGAGAAAAACGCTAAACGCCATGAAATATTCCATCGTGAAGACGGGTCCTGACGCGCGAAGATGTAAAAACCGAAGTACATGCAAAGTCAAGAAGGTTAAGCCTTAACATTTTCAAAAGATATTCAATGGCTTCAATTTTTTTTAAATTATTTCCTCTGATAAAACAAAAGACGCTTAAAGAAATGACTTAGGTCGCATTTTCGTTGCATTCCTTGAATTTTCAAAAATTCCCAAGTTCGAAATTTTTTCGTCTTCATCCTTCAACTACAATTATAAAGTTGGATTTTTTCTCTTATCGAAATATTCATCAAAAAATCTAATAAGGTCCTGTTTAATTTCTCGAAAACAGGAAAAGTTTTTCCGTAAATTTGCCTCAAACAGATAATTTTGAATTAAACTATTATTTTCTTAAAAATAGATTCACATTTTGTTTCTCTAATGTAGCAAAGGACGTGTAAAAAAGTAGTACTTGTCCCATTTTCGGAGAACTCTGTATTTTCGAAGAATGCACACAAAAAATTAACATTGCAAAAGTACAATTTCATTATAAATTTTTTTGTTAAATGAAATCTGTTTTAGAAAGTCAGTTCTTAAAAAAACGTTATTTACTTTCTTTTTTAAATATGAGTATGTATGTACTTTGGTACAACAGCTCTTTACGAGCTAAGACCTATCAGTGGCCTCCCGACATTGCGGCCTGTGTTAAGGGGTACGTGTGATTGGCACTTAGCCAAAAAAATATGAGTAGTTTAGGGTAATATTGCATTTTTGAATTCGCAAATTCGAATTTCCCGCGCTTCATTTGCTAATCTTTCAGGAGGTGTCTGATTGGATTATTCCGCGCCGCGCCACGGCAGTTTGAAGTTTTGAGAATTTCTTCGTAGTTGGGAGATGCTATAGCCGTATGAATGGCAGTTGTGTTTGACAAATTTGGGCTCGTCTCCAACACGACGAAAAAATCGGAAAACTCAGCCAAACAATTTTAGATGATATAATTTAGTTATATCCAATTAAACTCCAAAATTCACTACGAATATATGCAAGGATTTCAAATTTTCTTAAATACAGTGCCAGTTTCGAAATCCCACTAAAATAATTCTCAGTTCGTCTGTTTCTTTTCGAAAAGCGAAAAACACTAACCCGAACATTATGGAATTATTTCTGAACTGACATATTTACAAAATATAAAATTCAAGCTACTAGTCAAATATGTACAATTATCCAAAATTTTATTCGATACAAATAATTTTAGACTTCCAAACAACAGTTAAAAATTGCTGTAGACGAAATACTGACAACAGAGTGAATAGTCAAACACTCCCAGCGGAATAGCTGCTGCTGCTACTGATGTGACCGAAACTACAGACCGGATCTCTCCCACAGACGTCAGTGCCGTGTTAACGCACGGGCCGGAGGGCCCGGGCCCATGGCCACCAACGTTCAAGGCCAGTTGTTAAAAAAATATTTAATACTAAATTTTTCAAAAATAAAATAAAAACCATAAAAAGTGATGTATGATGAAACTATACGCAAAAAATGGCGTAACGGTGGTGTCACGCATCGTAGGATAATATTTATAATATGGGATATTGCTGGTTGATACGAGAATGACATTCAGTAATGAGAAATTTAATTTTTTTAACAAAATTTGTCTTCAAATATTTAAATATTTTGATTAAATTTGACTATTTAATTATTTTGAATAATTTAAATTCATCATGTGCATGAAATTTTCAACATTGGTTAACGTTACATTCAAACACTAAGAAATACATTTAAAAGAAATACAAAATACAATTTAAATCGACAGGATTTTCTTTATACTTCAGCATCAAAATTAGAAGAGATGAAAGTAAGAATAGGGGGCCCCGAATATAACCTAGGCCCAAAGGCCCCCAATGCTGTTCAAACGGCCCTGTTCGACGTACTCCATCAATTCTTTCAACTCAAGGAATTCCTGCCCTGACAGCATTAGGCCTAATACAATGACGAAGAATTAAATGTCATTTTGTCTATCACTAAAATCTATTACAGACGACAGGCTTCAATAACAAATGTTGATCCCACAGTATGGCAAATGTCTCAATTCTGTTGGCGAATATGTGGGCAAATAATTCAATGTGTGCTGTACCTGATACAATAAAATTTTTCTATGAAGTTGTTTCTTTTTTGTTCATGACCTAAGGAAAATTTACAATCTGCTTGCGCTACTTACAATACTACCACTATCCCTTGCATATGATTGATGAATATTAATAAGCTATCAACTCTTTTTCTCGTCTTATGTATATACATACGGTGTAGGTATACGCAGTTCAGAGAAATTTATCTAATACTGAAGGAAACCGATTTCGATATTTCAAGGAAAATACTTGTTTTGGGACACCAGATACGAATTTTTTTAACCGTGAGTGCGTTTGTGAACAACACTAGCGCTGCAACGGATCGTAGACTTCTTACCAAAATGAATACCCCCCGATCGGTCTGGCTCGACTCGAAGCTCTTCAATTTTGCAATCCACGAATCTCCTCAGATATTTTCAAAATTTCCTCAAAAATTGATTTTTGAAAATTGCAGATTTTACTTTAACAATCTTGTCAAAATAAGACTAAAATTCACTTTCGATAAAATTGATTCGATTTTCATTGCTACCGCTAAATTTTTGAAAACTGCAAAAATTTGGAATTTTTTGGACTCCTTCCCATTACATTAGAAATAACACAAATTTTTCTTTAAATTAAATATGCTATCCACAATTAGTTCTTTAATTAGTGTCTTGTATTTTTTCTAAAAGAAGGCTATAAACTTCAAAATTTAATATCTCTATCCAGACAATTTTTTCTTTAAATTTTTTGTTGGGATAGTGCTAAAAGAACTGAATAACATGACATCAATTTGTTTTTATTTTTTTAAATACATAAATATTAGAAATGAATATGTTATTGAAATATCTCCTACGTCGTTGATATATCTTAGGATCATTTTTATACGTTATTGCATTTATAAGCATAAATGCTTTAAATTATTTTTGATGAAGTTTCTCCGAAACTCAAAACGTTTATATGAAAATGGCCTCAAAATTGCACATTTTTAGTCTCAAATGACGTATTTTAAAAAAATTGCTACAAATTCTGGAATGGAAATTTGTATGTAAAAGGAGGTTTCACTCGTCTACGATATTCATAAAATAGAATTTTAATTCAAAGAGGGGACGGTCAAATTAAAATAAAGTGGAAAAATGTATTTAGGCGCCGATAGCAAGAAGGTAAGGAAAAACCGAAAAGCTAGCCCTGACTAAAGATATGAGAAAACTAACTAGAACGAGAAAGTCAGAGCCATTCTGAAGCTCTTGTTAATTTTAGGGATTTAAATTTAAGGGATTTAAAGCTTTTATTCTTTGAAAACTATTGAGTTTAAATCAAATGTTTGTAAGTTCTTTATTTCGTTTTCAACAAAATCAATATTTTGCAAGGTTTGACGACCGTGTAGGAATACGTAGAAAGTAGAACATTTCATATCTAAATGTATTTTCCACCTTTTCCATCTAGTCAACTAGTCTTGTAATTATCAAATTATTTTTAGTTTTCAAATTTAAAAAAATCTTTATGCTCGCTATGGGTACTGACATTTTGAAAATACTCTCAAAATTCCCTTTTTTCGATGGTATCAAATATTTGGAGTTTTGAGAAGCTGAGGCTGCTACGCTTACAAGCTCCTGAAACCTGGATTTCGGGACGTTGAGTGGTAGCAAGTAAATCGATATTTTGTCTCTAATGAAGACCAATAATAATAATAAATTGTAAACGGTAAAAAATTGAGTAAGAGAGGCTGCTAGATCTACCAGAACTATTATGGAATCTTTTCCTTGCAGTGTGTTGGGAGATAGCCAAAAAATATGGCGTAAGAATTTTTGACATTTGAGACAGTGCGGCAGCGAATTTTACCGACGATTTCAATTTAATTCTCCCGTCAATCAAATTATTATTAACATGCAATCGATAAAAATAGCATTTAATTTGTTGAAATGTAAAATAATTATTATGTAAATAATCAAAAATCTTTTTTCTTTTGTTCATATATTACAGTTTTACAGCCAAAAGTGAGCAGATATAACAAGAATAATTATTTATAGATTCCGTTTTTGTTAGTTTACTCATTTTTTTAATCTTCTGTTAAACCAAATTAATACAGTCTATTGACTTGTTCTCGTCTCATTCGAGATCTTTGCGAGGTTTGTACTCTGGGTAAAGCCGAGAATATCGTTCTACATTACAAGGTTTGCTTGCTAGAGGAAAATAAACGTTTCCGTTGCGTCGCGCCGTCTTGTCCTCAAGAAGAGCGTCGCGAGCAGTGAGTCGGACCGTCAGAGGATGGGAGGGGGAAAAAGAGGAGGGGTGCGAGGGGGCCTGGCCGGCTCCTGTTTCCTCCGTGGGTGCTGCGGTCGCTGGGCAGTCGGCGGCCGCTCCCCGCCGCAGAGAGGCCTGGCTGCGGGAAGATGCCGCGCCCCTTCGTGCTTGTGACAGGTGAGATCTCCATCACGCATCGAAGAACAGAGGAAGTACTGCATTGCTGCAGGAAATCGTGGCTTCATTGTGACAGAAAAACACGTTTTCCTAGTACCTGCGAACCAAAAGTTTGTAGTTTTCTCGCATGGAAAGCATTATTTCCTCGAATAATGTGTTTATTTCATAAACGAGAATCTTTCTGTTCCTCTGCCCGTCTTTTTAACCGTTTGTAAACATTTTCCGAAATCGGATATGACCTAACGCTTTAACCTCACTCACGACTGCGATTTTGGGATGAGCCTTGTGATTTTTAGGGGTTCTTTGAATGAAGTACAAAATATATTACATTTTTTTTCCAAAAATGGCTCCAATTTTACTTTCTCGCTACTCCTTACGCACTGTAGAGAATGTCTTGTAATGCTGCCGAAAAAGCCGGCGAATTTTCGAAAGAAAACTCATTTTGCCGGGCCCTAGTAAAAAACTAGTGGCGCTATATCAACGTACTTTCTCGCTCCTTAGTAACGGTTCTATAATAATATTATACTGCATATCAATTAAACACAATAAGATTTAGAAGGTGTTATTTTACTTATTTCAACCCTATGAAATTTATTTATTGTATTTGCTCTATTTTAACTTTAATAAATCGAATACATAAAAATGTATTTGGTGTGTTGGTATTAGAGCGGACTTGTTCTTTTTTATGTTCATAAACACACAATAATGAACTTGAAAACTATAATAGTTATTTATTTATCTAGAGCGTTGAGTAGATGTTTCTGCCCCGAAGACAACTTCCAAATACGAGGGCCTCTGGCCTGAATTCGCCTGAGGGGCAAAAACATCTAGTAATGCTCGTAGTGCGTACAAATCTTTATGGTTTGCAATACTGCGAATCGTGAGTGAAATAACACCATGCTGCGAATAATACTTCTGCCGACTTGACAGCTACCGGCTGACAGGGGAGAGGGAGTTCTGTTAACCAGTCAGAGGCTTTAAATTGTGATGTCACTACAGAGCTGCCGACGTTTACTAAGAAACAAACGAAATCTAATAGCGCGAAGCAACTGAAAATTAATGAGCGCGGAACGTCATTACTTTTTTGGTTGTGCGTCGTGTGTGCTGTTGTGTGTTGTCTAGTGTTATATGCTCCCTGTGCGATTTTTTTGCGACATATATGTACAACCACATTAAAGGGCATTTCTAATTGCCAATGCATTCACTAGGACGCTGCCTTGAAAACCTTATAAATAAGAGGTAAAATCAGTAACTTCAAAACGTCCTGATTTTTTTTAAATTGTGAACGTTTCTTGAAAAGCATGTACTAAAACCAAAAATCCCTTGAGTTTAGAGACATCTCTGTTAAAAATCTTTCATGATAAATACTATGCATCTTTCTTCTTAAAACGCGTCTTGCTGTACTTACTTTTCATCTGCATTGCGCGTTATGCAAAACTGTTACGTTATTCCTTGCATTGGCTGGATTAGTGTATGCGACTGCGATTAATTTGTGTAACAGTATTTCATCAAATAATTTAGTGTCATTATTACTATTCTATCAAAAATAAAATAAGTTTGAGGCGTATGCCTCAACAGCTAATCTGACGCATGAACGACCACGTGTTTGCCGTCCGAGTAACATCGCTCTCCCCCACTCCTTGGTTTCAAGGCGGCAGAAATATTATTTGGACAATAGTTCGTTGCTGAATCAAACGAGAATTCGAAACATCTTATAATTTTTCTTGCGTATTAAGTGAAAAGACGTAGTGTTATCGCCATTTGTCAATGTGCCGTCAGATAAACAAAACAGTTTATCTAAGTACTATTGCATAATCGTTATTGGAATGATTAGTTCTTCCAAAATGAAAAAAAAAATGTGAAGTCCCTTGGAAATTCTCGCAAAACCTGACTAATGACAGTTGTTTCCAGTAAAATTTCGAGAAATACATGAAAATCATTATGCATTTGAAAGTTCTATGGAAAATAAGTGTGAATTGCGCTGATGAAACTGTACTTTTAAGTTATTTGCCTCTATAGTCACAAATTATTTAGAATATTTAACATAAAAAATAACATTTCCAGGAAGTTGGGAAATTTGCCTTCTGCATCTTATCACTACTGGTAGCACTGCTACTCAAGAAGTGTATATGTCTCTAAAAAAGGTGATCCGTAACAGTGAAATATGAGTGATTGATGGCAATTATGAATCCACGGAAACGTTCAAAAATTGCAATTTTAATATTAATTAAGCAAAATAGTAATCATACCATATCAATGTTCAATAAAAATAAGAATTTCACATTTCATTATCTCAACTGGTCAACAATAAAATGATTGTGTAAAGAAAAACCAAATATTCCCATTTAAAAAAATGTGCAGTACAATGATACTACAGATCAAGAAAAAGCAGTCCTACTTGCAAAATCCTTTCAAACTTCTTTTACATCAAATTTTCCAACAAACATTGAATTTAATTCAGCTATATCTACAGAAATGAATTTACCCCTCTATCATGTTCCTCAAAGAACAAAATTTATCTTACCGTCAGAAATTAAATCAATAATCAAACAGTTAAAAACTCGAAAATCTCCTTGACTAGATAACATTACTAAGGAGGCAATTAAAATGTTTGGTAATAAAGTTATTGCGGCCCGCACATCCATTTATAACTCTGCACTCAGACTAGGATATTTTCCAAAGGAATGGAAAATAGCAATAATTTTGGCATTTAACAAATCACATAGAGGTCCCCGTCTGCCCTCAAACGGTAGACCAATTAGTTTACTTTCTTCTCTCACAAAATTTTTTGAAAAACTAATATTAACTATATTAAATAAATTCCTTTCCGCAAGTAACATTATCCCCAACACCCAATTCGGTTTCATACATAACCATGTCACAACACATCAGTTACTTCGAATCACCGAATATATTGCAAGTGCCTTTCATCACAAACAGCACACTTTATCTATTTTTCTTGACATGGAAAAAGCATTTGACTAAGTATGGTGTCTGGGCCTACTATATTAATTACATAAAATAGTACTTCCCTCAGGGATATTGCCTCCCTCCTGTTCTTTTTAATTTCTGTCTTTCACACATTCCAACGTTATCTTCTTCAGACATTGCACTATACACTGATGACACTTCTCTCTTCACTTCACATACAGACATCATATGTGCCTATGAAAATTTACAATATCGACTCGTATATTCACTGGGCAGAAAAATTGAGAATAAAACTAATTTTAAAAAAGGTCAAGCCAACATTTTTGCACTTCGTAAACCTTATTTTCCTCCTCCTCTAAAAATATTTAATACAGCAATTCCATGGCTATCTAAAAACGAAACTATAAAACATTTATACGTTGAATTAGACAACACTTTGTCATGGAATAAACACATCAAAAATTCTATTATCAAAACAAATATTAAAATTTTAAAAATTAAATCTCTTCTGTCTTCTAAATCTCCACTGCATTATGAATGTTCATTACTTTTATACAAATCAATAATCAGACCCACATTTATGTATGGTTCTCCGAGATATGGTCCAATGCTGCTAAAACCCACATTAATAAATTACAAATTGTACAAAATAAATTTATCCATAAAGCATTACAAGCCCCATGGTTTATACCAAATGACGAGAAACCATGGTTCATACCAAATAACGCTTCCTTTAGGAGTTATTTAATGATATAGATTCGATCTATGTAGGGGGCTGCGTTTGCATGAATATCTAGTTTTTTATTCTTCAGCGCAATGTAATGCCATTTTCTTCCATATTTTATTTGTTATTCTGTTATTTGGGACGGAGATGATTCCAACAAAACGGAAATAATTAAAATTAGTTCAGTCGTTATAAGTGGTGTAACTAACACAACTTTGTTGTAGCTCGACCAAGCGAAGAATGAAGGAGGTGATTGCGGCGCGTCGTGGAACTAACAGTGTAAACACAGGTCTGTACAGTCAGTTTCGCTAACAAAAGTCGCGAGAGGCGTGAAGCGAGTCGTTCATCGGTCTAGCTTTGGGAAATACAAGTGCTCGTTGAGGTTGGACAATTCGCGGGCAGGCAAGACCAAACAAAACATTACCTTTACTGTCAGTAGTAAGTATCTAAAATATTCATTATGGTGGTAGTTGCTTCGTACAGAAAAAATAATTTGATTTGATATATATTCTGAGAAACTACTTAAGTTAAATGATTTATATGAATATTACACTGCAAATTTTCTGCTCATTGAAGGAATTCGATCAAAATTTTGAATCATTCTGCAGATACAAGTAACATTTTGTTTCTTCTAATATGAGGTGCAGACATGCCCAAATACAGTTAACATATTCATTAGAAAGATATCAGATTTGTGGCGAAATATATTGCGCTTTCTTCCCGTAACAGTTTGGCATGATCCCATTTTTAATTTGAGTTGAGTATCCTTATATCTCCGTCTCTGTCGCTTCGGCTGTAAACACAAACAGTCCTGTAAACATCATTCTCAACATGGTCGAGTTATACATACATACACACACACACATAGAGGTTGTTCAGAAGCTCCCGTCACAAAAAAATACCCGAAATTCTGTGTTGCACGTCATGAAAAATGTCAGGTCCAGTTTTTCCGAAAATAAATTGTGTCTTTGATAAAATTGAGTTTAAAAATCACTTCTGGCCGCGAAATTCAAACCGGCTGCTACGACACCCTACGCGGAGCATTTCCTCGTTTCTCCGCGTAAACGGTGAAACAGTCGAGTAATATTCTCTAAGGAAATCACTGTGTGGATTACACTAGAATACGTTAATGGTATCAAATGTTTGTAGGTTCTGTTTAATAAATATTTTAAATGTACTTATTGAAAATCCAGTTTTGTTCAAAATGATAGCCACGGTTCACGGCGGTGTAAACATAAATGATGAACACATCCAACATTTATGAAAAATATTGAATCTCCTGGAATGCTCAAATTGTTATTCTAGCACATATTTATATGAACTAGTTCCTTGGGCTTAAGATTCCCACATTCGTGATTCCTACATGTCGTGATACACTAAAAAGCGTTTCGGAAATGAAATATTCGTTCATGAAAATAGCAAGTTGATTGATTATCTCTGGGAACGGCATTTGAATTGATGCTTCTGGCCGTCATTTTGTGGAGATGCACGTCGAATAGTGCATTGAAGAATCTTTATAGGAAGCACGTGAGCAATTAACCAATTCTACAGATCAATATTAACAGAGATAAAATGGCGTTGCCTTATGTGCCATACGCCAGTGAATAAAAAATAGAAAACTAGTACTTTCCTGGCGTGAAAGAATAAAAACTAAGAAAGACTGTGATGTTGCATTCCGTAGTGTACAAATATTTCAAAAGAACTCATTCTCACTCTTCGACCATGGTTCACTGAGAATAACGGACCGTATAACGGACCGATGCCATTCACAGCCCGTATTATGGTCAGTGCCCTTGCATTTGTCAGTTGCTAGGTCGCGTCACATCGTGGTTTATATCTCATGGCAAACAGGCGTGTGAACTTGCCACCGCCAACAAGTGATCCACCCATTAGCCGCGTTTCCGATTTGCCTCAAACCAACAGATTGCGCAGTTCAAGGCTCGTCCCGCAGAGTGGTCATGAGTGAATAAGCACTTGCATGGAATCATCTTTGGGGTTAAAAATTGATTCTCTTACATAAGTTCTTTTTTTCTGTGTGCCTATTTTCGTTGTTGTACATTATGGAAATATCAAAGAGAAATATTGAAAGTTAGTAGAATGTCCCTGAAGTAAATTATTTCTACTCTCTTACATTCTGTACAATTTAGTAGCCTTGATAACTCGTCCTTCCTTTAAATTAGAAACCGCTAAGAAAGTAAATAATTCAGTACTGCAGACAATCATTCGCTTGCTAAGAGAACTGTATTACCTCGTCCGACAGAATATGTATTAGAGGAAATTCGGCATAGGCATCGATACTACTAAACCGAAAAAATGGCCGTCGCTCCGTTATGTACGTATTTGGTAACTACGAGTGTATTGCAGACGAAACACACAAAGAAATAAAACGTTTCCCGTGTAGCCGCGTCAACTGACTCACGAAGTGATTTCCTGAAGAAACTGCAAGATTTGGGACAGAGATATGCTCTCATCTTTCATGTAGAAAAGGAACGACATGTAGAATGTTCATTCAACTTAGAGAAATGGGTAGTCGCAAGTTCGATGTTCCACATAGAACAGTGAAGCATATTTTGCAATAACAGTTATTTCGAAATGCATTCCTTGCGGCAGCAAAAAGTGCATCTTTCTGTACCACATATTACTTAAGAGAGAAAAATTTGACGGTTTGTATTAAGGATGTTCGTGGAACTTTTACTGTACCGATAGATAGTTTTATTTAGGAAAGATACAATCTTGTTGAGGGGGAAAATATTAGTATCTATCAATTTCATCTGAGTATAAATCTGGGTATTATTTATTTATTTAAGGTCGCTTTAAAAACATCTGTGATAATTAGCAACAACTATTGATTTATGCTAGAGATACACGTTTTTTTAAAATTTAAAGTAAACAGAAGTAATAACGATAAACTGAAATATGAAGTACAATAAATTATGCAATTATTCATATCTTATTATCTAAACCGTACCGAGGCTAACATTTTGAACAAAACTGGATTTCCAATAAGTACATTTAAAATATTTATTGATCAGAACCTACAAACATTTGATACTATTAACGTATTCTAATCCACGCGATGCTTTGCTTAGAGAATATTACTCATCTGTTTCACCGTTTACGTGGAGAAACGAGGAAATGCTCCGCGCAGGAGACGCCACCGCCTTGTGTCGTAGCGGCCTGTTTGAATTTCCCGGCCCGGAAGTGATTTTTAAACTCAATTTTCTCAAAGACACAATTTGTTTCGGAAAAACTGGACCTGTGTATACATATATATATACACACACATATATACAGAGAGAGAGAAGCAAATTCATAAAGAATTACAAGTTGAACCTCTCGAAAAATACATCAAAAATCTTACCACAAACTTCTTTTCCAATCTCTCAGCGTCACCTTGCAGTAATGCATTCAAATTACGTAAGTCAAAACAAAACTGTCGTATACGTTAACGATAACCAAAAGATGTGTTTCGCCCACCATGAACTTTTAATTAAATCGGAAATTGATGTTATAAATAAAATTAATTTAATTATTAAAATCAAAATTCATTAGCCCATTTAATTCGATACATATTTATGGAAGAAGGTTACCAGCCTGCCTGATGACTGCGGGATCGTCCCAAAATGTAAAGAATTATTATTTTTAAACTCCCTGTAAAAGATAAATAATAGAACAGGAAGAATAAAGATTTGAAAAAACATTAATAAAAAAATATCGTACCATTTGTAAGAAAAAATGGGTTAAAGAAAATAAAAATTGCCTCTTTGACATAATTTCACAAAAAACACTATTTTTTCGAAAATTCCACCTTAGTTTTCAACTTATAGGTAGCTTAGATATTACTTTGTCGTAGAACAGAAATTGCAATATTTCAACGATAGGAAACTTTCCAATAATGTGAGAAATTACGTGCTGATGGAGCACCTCGACTTATAGTATGTTTTGAAAGCATTTTTAATCACTCCGCAAAATGTTGTGAGGTGTTGTAACCGAATTTTAATACACTTTAATATCTTTTTCACAGGTGCATACATATTAATTTGTTGTAGATGGATTGATGCATTGACTTCCGATCCTGCAGGTACGATATATTATTTTTCCGAATGTAGAAGCAACTTATGTTTATGTTTGTATTGTTAAAGATCCAGCTGCCACCATCACAACCAATTCAACGACATCAAACGTGTGTACGTTGACACCGCAAACTGAGAACAAGACAAACTAGAAGACAGACACAACACAGGAAGCCATGACACTGCCAACATTTTGTTCCAAGAAATATTTCTAAAGGCCCTCCATTTGTTAGAAAACTCCTGTAATTCTGTGTTTGTTAAGTCAGTGTCTTCGTTAGTGGTGTGTAACGGTGGTTGGTTGGCAGCATTTCACACGGGTTCTTTATTGTCTTAATAATATTTCTGTCTCCTTGACAGCTTGTGGCTGACAAAGGAGAGGTGATTCGGTTATCCATCCAAATTGTAATGATGTCACTGCAGTTACCGATGCTTATTAAGAAAAAAACATGAAATCTTGCAGCGCTAAGGAACTGAAAATTAAAACGCCATTTGCGGCTTTTACTTGTTAAATTCTCGTAAACGTACGTACCACTCTGTTCCAAAAGTATCCCACCTTCTTTTATATCTTCGCATCTGGCAAATTTAGCGATCTCTGTTGGGTACAATTACCAACTGTTAACTCCACGAACACCCTTGATGCCACAATTTTCGTCAGGTAGCATTAATTTATGCGCAGAGTGCATTTGTTTACATGTTTTTACTTTATCGTATACACACGTATATACGAAGTAATTACATGAAGCGCCTGGGACGTTTTCAAAATTTTCTCAAAAATGGCTCCAATTTTTTTCGTGATTCAACTAGATGGCGTTAAAGGACAAGATTGCGCTTCGTTTTAATTTATCTTCCATTCAAACTTAACTCTACCTGGGCTTCATTGTTGCTGAGCTTTGCTGTGACAAGGGTGAGGCCGAGATCTGGGCAGCGGTGAACGTAAGTGAGAGAGGCAGAGAGAGACAAATCGAGAAACAGACAGAGAAGAGCAGAGGCAGTCAGTCAGAGAGAGACTAGAGACAGAGACAGTCAGAGAGAGAAACAGAGATGGACAGAGACACAGAGAGAGAAAGAGAGAGAAACAGAGAAAGATAGAGGCAGACAGAGATAGAGACAGAAACGCAGAGAAATAGAGAAAGGAAGAGACACGCAGAGACAAGAAACAGATGTAAACACACAGACGGAGAGAGATGGACAAAAAGAAAAGACAGACAGAAATATACAGAGGCAGAAAGAGACAGATGGACAGGTAGAGAGAGACTGAGACGGTGACACACGGAAACAGACGGACTCAGATACAGACAGACATGCAGACAGATAGACAGACAGATACATATATAGACAGACATGCAGACAGAAAGAGACGGACAGACTGACAGACAGTGAGAGAGACTGAAACAGTAAGAGACAGGGAGAGAAAGAGGCAGAAAGATTCAATGAGAGAAACAATGAGAGACCGAGAGAGACAGAGGGAAAGAGGCAGAGAGAGACGGTGAGAGAGACAACAGTGAGAGACAGAGGGATATAAAGAGACTGAGAGAGACTAAGAGAAAGAGGGATAGAAAGAGGCAGAGAGAGAGAGAGAGACTGAACCAGTGAGGCAGAGAGACACGGAGAGTAATTGAGAAACACGCAGAGAGTCACACCGAGTCGAAGTCTGAAAGGGACAGAAACAGGGTCACACAGGGCCACAGAGACCGAGGGATAGAGAGAGAGAGGGAGAGAGATAGAGACGGTGAGAGACAGAGACGGAGAGGCGGAGAGGAGGACGGTGAGAGACGCGGAGAGAGAAAGGGATATAATAGGAGAAAGAGGGAGATGGAAGGCAGGACGTCCACCGGGTTCCGGTAGTAAACTTATAATTAGTGGTGCAACAACAGCACATACTTTCCCACGTTATAGGAAACAGCTTTGTAGTCTTGAAATATTGCACTTTCTGCGCTACTAACATCTTGGCTGTCATTTAAAAACGTCCAATTCAACCAAGAAGCAAACAACTCACTATTTCCATCGCAGAGTTGTCAAAACTATGCGAATTATACAACTGCATAAAAATATAATACGAAAATTTTGTAAACGTTTATTGAAAAAGAAGTCTGATACCCTGGACAATATATAAATGCATTTCATAGGGCCACGATTAAAGAAGAGTATTCTAAAATCATGCAACAAATTCTTTACTCATTACAGATGGTACAGCGTTTAGTGCGAAAACTAAATATTTTCATGCAAATATCTACACAAATTTGGCAATTATTACTCCTTCTGAGCTATGTCCTCCTTCTACAGCTATGTCAAGTCACAACAATGACACTAATTCGCAGAAATTCGTGACCGCGAAGTGGAATTCCATTGTTGCATTCCCTGCATGGTCGCTATTCTCTGAGAGCAAGTAATTTTTATTTCAAATGTTTCAAAATAAATAATTTCTAAAATATTAACGTGTAAATATATAACAAAAGGTCGAATGTAAGAAACGAACAAAGAAATAATGTACAAAATTGCAAATTCTCATTTACGACCCATACAGCTGTCTCAAGTGCAATAAATTTGCAGGGGACCTTTCCGTTCGTCACAAAATTATAGACAAATTACTCGTACTTTCAAAAATGTAAGGAAGACCTTACTTGAAGGTGTAGTTTCGATAAATGCATTTCATTGAGAAAGCGAGCTGCCGTCTATCACCAATCATTTTTGACATTTTTCGGTTTACTAATCGTAGAACGGAAATGTTAATTTTAGAATAAGAAAGAACACAAAAACCTCATCCTATATGGCAATTTTATTTTACAAATTTGTAGCCATTTTTAAGAAAATAGCATTTAAGTACTACTAGAAATGCGAAATTTGAGGCGCTTTTTCTCAGAAAGTTTTTGAGTTTTCAAAAAACTTTATTTAAAGTCATTCACATCACATTAACAATACACAACAAGCACAAATACAATAGTTTTTACAAATTGTTGGTAATCTGCATATTAAAGATGTGAGAGATCTTAAAAAAAAATTACATATGTGTAATTATTTACCTCATATTAATCAATATTAAAGAGTGCAATTAACAATATTCGTTCGAAAAATTTGGAGAAAAAATTTGGAGCCATTTATGATAAAATGACATTTGAGCGTTTCTGAAAATGCGGAATTTTGAGCTAGTTTTCCCAGCCGTTTTTAGTTCTATAATTACGAAACAGAAAAAGTGAGAAAAAATAAACTGTACCTTGGGCGGCGATAAATGGCATCTGCCAAGAGTTCGTGGTAAGACCGAAGAGACCTGGTATCCGCACAAAAGAAATGAGGAATCTGATACGAGAAAGTCCTTGTCCTGTACCACCACTAGTTTGGTTATGCATGTGCGCGGCTCTGTCATGTGCTGTGTACTCTCATCACGACTTGTCCCTTGCTTCTTTGCTGCTTCTGCTGCTGACGCTGCTGCTGCTACTGTTGTTGAGATCTGATGCAAGAATGTCATCCGAACACGTGTCTGCCGGCCGAGTAAGTGCCAACATCGCCCTCCCCCTCCCCTTTCTGTCAAGTAGGCAGAAATATTATTCAGACAATAGGGAATAAATCCTCTTTATTTCTTAAACATGTGTAATAATTAAATTTATTATGAACTTAGTACAAAATTATTTTGAAATTGATCAAGAATTCATTGATCTTTAACTTCGAAGGAAAGGTCTACGACTAATACTACTTTCCCTAATATTTCTGTTGTTTACAAGCTCTTATTTTCTGTAACTTATACTTTAGAAGAATCATATTTTTTTGCTTTGTTTTATTACGCACGTTCCGCAAAATAATAATTTTAAAAAACACCTTAGAACTAATTCTAAATTAATGAAACTTCTGAATGTACAACAAATCTAAACGAAAATTACCTTACAGTAGTCTGCCCGGCATTGATGGAACCGTCAAGGGAAATAGAATGCAATGTGAACGGTACAAAAGTTGATTGTACTAAATCAATGGTTCCTGGAACAGAAGCAGTGGTCCAGTGTGGATTATTCTACTCGCACATCAAACAACTTTCACGTTTCTTCATTAGATGCCAGCCAAATGGAACGTGGTCTCGAGAAATAATTCCATGTGAACCAAGTAAGTCTCCCTGATATTTCTTTTCATTGATGGATTTAAAGAATATTGCATATTGTGATGGAACACACGTGGTGCGGCGAATACGTGATGATCTGCCGGTGGAACACAACGGAGGTGATGGAACACCGTCACATGCAGATGTCAGGAGCGCACGCTAAATTTATTTATAATGAGGACGGGCGCCAAGCCTGCCACTTACCTGTCATCTGGCACCAACATTGAAAACCCGAGGGGCAGACACTCTGTTGAACGGATGCAAATGGATTACTAGGCTAGTTTGGTTCAATACAACAAGAGTAAAATTATTTTTTCTTTAAGCATTGCTCGTCTGAGTGGCAAGAACACGTTTATTTAATTTTGAACAATGAAAAATAATGAGGTTTGATGGAGTTGTGATCTGGACTATTCTAATGCTTCTTTAACACAGACAATTGTCAATTGTGAACAAATTTTCCTTATGGAGATGATACGTGATGAGTTGAGTACCTCGGCTCAAAGGTTTGCACGTACACGGGTCGTCTTGTTGCCAGTTCCGCAAGGCTCGGCTGCGTGGAAAGCCTCGCACCGCTCGGGAACCTGATCCCCCGCGTCGCAGGTGCCCCGCTACTTGCAGTCCTTCGATGATGATTATGATGTCACGGCAGCGATGAATGCCAGACGGGACCGTCATACTCCACCCCTTCGAATTTCGTCAGTCAAGCAAACAGGCTGTGCACTCCTGTGAGTGCCCGATTAATGTCCGCCTGCCCAGTCCGTCGGACGGAATTAATTCCGGATTTGAAATAGCTGACGGACGGTCGAATTTCATAGGCCCGTCGGCCCTGATCAGTCACGTCTGCCGCTGATCTCCTCACCAAAAACAACCTCCTCCGTCTGTCACGAGTGCCCTTTTGCAAGTCCTTTTCATTCATCTCTCGTTCGCCACTTCACTCCTCTGATCAACCTGTCCTTCAGAGCATTTAATTGGTCGGATTTGTGTCGCCATGAGCACGTGGCGACGCTAAGGAGGCAAGACAAACTGCTGCCTTTCTGCTGTCGTTGTGATAACTTTATGACGCTTTCTTTGAGATTAACAGACGGAAGCTACAGTTTCTAATACGACTGTTCCGGAGTTCGGCGTAAACAACGAGTGATGCGGAGAGGTGGTATCCCGCTTAAGGATAATCCTTAGGGACGCCTCGTGGGTGTCCTTTTGTGGATGTGGGGCGACGGAGGCGCGAGCAAGCGCCGTTCCTGCACGTGTCCGTGCCAAATTGCGGATGTATAGCGCTATGTGCGCAGATACGTTAATTCCCGTGACAGAGAGGTGAGTTGGGTTGGGCGTGAGTCGATTTGACTCATCACAATGTTGTAAAATGATACATGGTAGTAAAACTTAGTTAAGTTGGAAAAGATTTGCTTACAACATTTCACTCTCGACATAATTAATGTACGGAGATGTGTCACTACAAAATTTAATCATTCGGGCCATATGTAATTTTGTTATAATGATTCATTTTGGAATGAGGAAGATCATCAGAGTGACTTCACATATGAAGGTGAAAGTAGAAATACATACGTTGGAACGTTGAAGAGCCTAGGGGAACAGACTGAATTTCAAATCATCGGCTTGGCTTAAACAACGTACTGAGCTACTAGCTCATTCTAAGAATAGAAATATGGGTTATTTTACGACCAAATGTGATGATACCATATGATAGGTCATTTACGTCCTTTATGTCCTACACTGTACCAGGCTCCAACAAGTATAGGGATTGACAAAATATTTATACATGTGTATAATTTATTTAGACAATATTACATTGCGCTATATCTTTCTAATCAGCTTCAATGAAATTACTCTCTCTGCTTAACTCATCAGGAATAATGAAGTGCAAGTTAAATTTGCAATGAAGTGATATAACACATATAATAATCATTGAAAAGAGAAGAAATATTTATACATGTTTACACAACACGTCTGACATTGAAATCACAGGAAATATAGTGCTACTTACGTAATGAATTACACAATCAATTACCATGTAGCCGCATTGGAATTAAGATTCGTGTCACTGTAATAAAAATTAAAGAATAAATAAAATGTACTATACGTTACTAATTTCAACTTCACGACATAAATTAAGAAGTTTATCGAATATTCTTACCAACGTCCAAGCATCAAACATATGTTGAAATAACAGGTATAAAAACAGCAAGCATGATCCCATGACTTTAAACATATCAACTTCAGCACATAATTAGAAAGCCCTTGAGGCTACATATACGGACTGCTATGACAACTAACCTGGCCTGAATTATTAAGATGCTCGAAGAAAATGAAATTGCATGCCGGAGAACTTTACTCCATCAAAATTTCCAACAAAAGAATGAAAATGTCTTACATGTGTCCTCTACCACCCTTTGGCTCCGGTGTGTAGTGGATGCAGCGCGATGTGAGGTCCGTGCTGCGAATGCGACTACATACAGGCTCAGGCAGAACAGGTTTCAGGGGATTGTTTCTTTACAGGCAAATGAAAGGCAATGCACTTGTGAATGAATTTAATTTAATTCTTGAAAATAGTTGGTAATTAGTAACACAAGTAGGTAATTAGTAAGCCGGAGGACCAATGAATGTTTATAGTTTAAGTTTCTTCTTTCTTGAAGTTTACATTTACTCACAGATTGATGAAAGTACAGCAAACACCAACCCAGGTCAGACGGCTGAGTGTGTATGCCGTCGGTTGAAATGGGCTGCAGATAATACGGCTGGTAAGCCGGATGTCACAATGGACGCGTACTCGACTGCTGGAGCGGCCCGTACTGTTGACCTGGCCAGGTGAAGGCTGATTCACGGGTGGCCCGACTGTAGATCGCGGCCTGCTGGCCGCGATTGCCGGAGCCGATAGCCGGATTGATTGCCGGAGCCTTGATAGGCAGAGCAAGAACAGCTGACTCGTTCGCAGGCTGTCTGACGAGCAGAGCGAGCATTGACACTCGTCCGGTGTATTGACAAATGTGTCAATGATAGTCGATTGTCTCGTAGAAGTTGACTGAAGAAATGACTGGCTAGTCTGACTGAAGAAGTTGCAGTAGTTTGTAGTAGTGACTGAATAGTTTTCAGTAGCAGCGCAGAAGTGAGGCTACATATACGGACTGATACAAGTTGACTGAAGTAGTTGGTTGAAAGTTCGACTGAGAGTTGCAGTAATTTGACCGAGAGTTTGACTGAGTAGAAATGACTGTTAGAAGTTGACTGAAGATGTGACTGAATAGATTTCAGTAGCAGCGTAGAAACGACTGATAAAAGTTGACTGAAGAGGTTGCTTGGAAGTTTGACTAAGAGTGACTGAGTAGTGGCGCGTGGGAGCGAAGTTGCCGTATTTATTGAAACGTATGTTTCCGAGAGCGGAGGGGGAGGAGTCACGTGACATTTGCAGCTAGCCTATGGCATGCAGTGAGACGCAGTGTGCCGCGAGAGTTGCTCGCTATTTGTTGTTACTTTCTGAAGTGTGTCACGTGACTTTGGCGCGGCAATTGTGGTGCTTGCGATGGCTGCATATCATTAGCAAGGTTTCAGACGTTTCTCACGGGAACCGCGGAGCGCCGGTTGAGAGACGGGGGCGGAAGGCGGGCGCGGGCGCGGCTGCCTTGCAAATGTGTTCGTGGTCAGCGATTGCTAACGCCAATGTAGGTGCGGGAGGCACGTAGCAAATATTGGAATGTTTGTAAACACATCTGGCCGCCGAAGGCTGAGTAGAGGGCAGGTAGACGGTTAGCGGTATTGGGAATCCTGCCGCGACGGCAGAGGCCAAGCCCTGAGTAATGACCTGTCGCCCCTTCCCGGACTAGTACAATAGGTACGCGGCGGTTCGGCGCTCGTGGCCAAGAGGGCTCAACGAGAATTGTTTTGTTGCCTGAATATGTGTTTCATTTTTATATTTTTATATAGACTTGCTAGTGCCGTTAGAAGCTTTGAAGGTGGGGCAGCCGAAGAATGTTGGCCGCGCGGGGGAAAGACAATTTGAGGCTGCTCCCTGCTAGCGAATTTCCTCGTGATTGTTCGCGAGATTGAACACGGTGTGTAAAAAAAATTAACATAGCGGAGCTCTTCACTCCACCAAGATTTCCAATCCAAGTGAAAAACTTAAAACGTGGCGTAGATGCTAACTGCGCCATGATCTGCACCTAAGTGAACGAGGATCATGTCCCTGCGATCCAGGGAAGTTGGGTTGCCTTAACCCTCCCGGTCAGAGTGGATTCGTACTGTCGTTTACGATCGAATATTTCAAACCCTCACTATAACGCAGGCACGGTCACTCGGCATCCGACAAGTTGTGGCGCACATGGCCGAATTTCGAAATCGGCAGACCGATATCAGATGAATTTGATTTATTCCACCGTTCTGAGTTGTCGGAGATGGATATTGAAAACCTGGTTTCACTTGTACACAAACGAGATGCTCCGTGGAAGTCATCGGATTCCAGATATCACAACAGGGACAAAAGTAGGAATATATAAAATGAAATCGCTGAAGAAATGGGCGAAATTAATACAAAAGTGTTGTAAACATGGGACATAACTTCACATACCTTATGATTATAAACAGTTGTTTATCTGTAAAATACATTTTGTAAAATTCGACCTTATTTCAGTGTCATCTCTGATTACTCAAAGTACGTAAAAAAAGTATTAGGCGACATTCTTGTGTATGCAAAACATTTCACAGGTTGCTTCAGTAATTGGTTATATAAGGTATGAAATTCACCAGTATTTTCCCGATCGGCGAAAATAGCTTTCACTTAGTAATCTTTTTGATTTTCAAGCAGAAGAAATTTAAGAGCAGCGCTCTCACCAAGCAGTTGCAATCTTCTCGCTTGTCTATTCAGTGTTGCCAGGTGGTGTTAAGCATTTCCCCCTAGATGGCGCTGCAAACCCCACCAAAACGCCAAGAACCCCCCCCCCAAAAAAAATTCATGTTTATAATATAAGAGGTGGAATAAAAATTAAAGAAATACGAAAAATTATTAATTTTATATGATGATATCTATATTTTATAGTAAACACGTATACAGCGTCCAAGCATTTGATTGCAGTACGCGCTTATGGAGGACAGCGTTGCCACTTCTCGCACAGTGCTTACGCGCAACACTCGCCATACTGGATCCTCAGATTGACATGGAATGTCACAGCTGCCTAAGACCGCTCTCTATCAATGCCTTGCGTAGGACGAGGCTCCGGTACATGGAAATCGCCGCCACGCAGCTTGTCATCCTCAGTAAGCAAGAGATAAGAGCTGTCACACGCCTCCGGAGGTCAGGCGAGAAATATCCCATTCTTACCGCTGGGTTGGAAATCTCCGGGAAAATTGTTTCTCATTCGTAACTTAATGGTAAAATAGATGGCTTAATATTATAAATTAAGGAGTTTGTATTAAAAAAGATACATTGACGGATAAAAAAAAACTTTAAATGAAAATTATAACTGAAATATCAGTAGAAAACCAAAGCCAACTCCTGGTGAAACATATTGTTTATCCTTCAAACACTAATGGGACTTGAATTGTTGTTTTGCGGGAAAGACATATTAAATATCGAGGTCAATGTTACTATTTTTTAGTCGCAAGTCCTTTTACAGGTCCAGTTAATTCACATATTTATTTTTATGTAAAATAAAGGGAAAATGCCAATTCATAAAGGTGAGATGACATATATGGTATCAGATACTGTAACGGACAAGGCCTAATTTGTTTTCAACATCAGCTACAAATTCGCCATATCTTTGCATTTGAAACCATATTTTAAGACATAATAAGTACTGATTGAATGACTTTGGAATTAACATTAATTGTAGAGCGTTCATGTAAATAACATGTCCATCAAATCAGATTTTTCAGAAACAGCAAAAAACTGATTGTTGACAAGTTATCACCTTTTCAAGCAATGTAATATGCGCTGCTGCTTACAAGTCTACTAATACTGCTATCAAATCAGTTATTTATTATTATGACGATATTCTAAGTTAAAAGTTGGACATGTTTTTTTTGCTTGGAAAATTTTGACGTTTGCTTTTGACCGAAGCACCTGCAGACATTTTCGCTTTTGCATAAAATAAGGCGACTATCACATTTGATTGGCATAAATTATTTTACTGCAGTTTGTATGCAAATACATTATTTCTCCGAACAGACAAATATACTACGACAATTTTTGTAGCTAATGTAACCATTTTTTGACCCTAAAGAAATTACAAAGAACTAAAAGCTTTTTTTCCCCGAAGGACATGTTTGTTTTTGCACGAACGCTCCGCAATTGCAAAATTTCTAATTCATTTTTAGACAGGTTTATTTGTATTTCACTTTTTGTAATAAGTGAAACTCAAAAATAAATACTAAATTTTTCCTTTCCCCATCGCCAGTTTAGAATCGCAAAGATGTATTGAAGATCTCCGAACGACCTGAAATGTTCGTTCCGAGCGCACTAAATCATCCCCATTATAACCGTCTCACTGAAAAACCATGATTCGAACAGAAACATGGTTGGCCTCATATCATAATTTGGACTTCCCGTGTCATTGTATCCGCTAGAAGTTTGGACTTTTAAGGACGTCAAAATGTAGAAGTTCAGAATCTTAGAATCACTTGGGTATAATTTATAATTAATTTCTTCGAAACTAAACCATTAAACTCAATTACAAAATAACCATCACATTCAAAAGAGTTCTGGGAATAATTGGTAAAAAATCTCAGTTGTCTATGATCAACACAATTGAAGCTATCGTTCAGTAAACACGTTAAATATTTGCGCGTGAAACAGGATGTACGAGCCGAAAAACACCGAGCCTTGTGAATTGGCAACACAGCTTACGATAGACAGAGAGAGTCTTATGTAAATTTGTATTGGATAGAAAGAGAGGGCAAAACTCCATAAGGTTCCGTACTGCAATCAAATGCTTGGTTGAACATTTATTTGTAATGTGTAAAAATTATGTAGAACTATTTATAAAAAAATATACCTGTGTACCCATATTTTCATAAGTTTGGTTTTAATGAGTTTCACACTGCGTATGAGTTACGAAACGTAAGAGGAACGTAAGGTCTCACTCATTGTGATGATTGAAAAAGAGATAATGATACCTCTTCGTAAAAACTTTCTGTCAACTGAAATCGTTGTTTCCATTATTTGTTTATTGCTGTGTTTCGTTCCTTTTCGTCAAATGTGTTGCCCTCTTCTACCAATCTTTGGTTGTGACAATAACCGCCCGATTTTAAACGAGAGAATTCATTCAAATGATCTTACACGCCTATTAATGTTTTTACTATGCTTAGTTATAATACATATACCTGCAATAACCAATACCTGCTGTCTCGTGGCTCAGAGAAAAGTCGCTCGCCTTTCACCAATGAGGTCCGCGTTCGATTCCCGTCGATTCTCATGTGAAAATAGTTCCGAAATTTGTTGGGCTGCTTCACTGGGGCTACTCCAACCTTTGTGAATTCTGGCCGTTGGGTATACCGCGATTTTTCTACCTTTGTTCCTCAAGGCCACTCAAATCCCATCTTCACGATGGAATATGTCACGGTATTTCGCATCTTTCTCAGTCGTTCCGGTAGATTTCGCATGATCGCGACCGTATAAAGCAGTGCTTGCGATCATACGACTTCTAGCGGCAAGACCGAGAAAGACGCGAAATGCCGTGTGATATTCCATCGCGAAGATAGGCCTTGAGGGGCAAAGTTAGAGAAATCGCAGTATATTGACGCAGGGGCGCGCGATGTGAGACGCGTAAGGGACGATGCTACCTGGAGGCCGTTTTGACAACTGACAGACGAGACGAGACGCGATACAAATATAAATAATATAGAGCTCCCTGTGAAATACAGAGAGCATTGATAACAAAGTAATGGAGGATTACTCCGCGCTCAACGCCCGACCTAGGTCTTTAGAGACGCGTTGCGTAAAGACGCAACAAATGTTTTTAAAAAAAACATTGCAAATTATTTTTGGATGTTGAGATAAACAATATAACATTTAAAATAACAATATTTAAAACAAAATAACATTTAAAAATCTCAATGAAACCTCCCCAACAAAACCCCAAAATAAATTTGCCCACTGAAACATACACTACAGACAAAAAATCCCTCTATTTTTAAGGAGGGAAACCCCTCACCTGGCAACACTGGTCTAATGCAGTCAGATGCAGTCTGACCTCTCAGGTCGACAGAATCAATCGGCCGTTCGCGCGCAATCAGTCAGAATTGCCGGAAATGGATCCATTCTGACCATACTCTAATCCGGGGTACACCGACTTTATTTCAGAAACAAACTTGATATAAAGAAAATTAGGGATATATGATATTGCTGTAAAACACTAGTATCTGTGTATCTGCTGTAGACTGTTGTGTTGTAGTATCCACAATTAAATACTGAAATTATTTATATTTTAATTTAATACAAACTTTAATGCTTTTAAGGTGAGACGGTAGGTCCTCTCCCATCAATGTTAAAACAAGCAACTTTGTGACCCATTTTCTCAGAAACTACTGAATAAATTTTAATGAATTTTGCACTACTTATTAAGTGATATATGAAGAGATTACTGATCCTCAGTTAAATTGTTATCTCTTTTCTAAAGCGATTTATATTTTTTTTTCCAAAAACGAATTTTTTCCTAAAAAAAATGTGCAAAAAAAAATCCTAACACATGGACTAGAGAAGTAATAATCACGATTGAGGATCCACATTCTCAGTATGGCGTGGTTTATCATCAGTAAAAATTTCATGTAGATAGCTTTAATAGTTTCAGAGATAATGGGGCAAACGTTTGAAAATTTTAACTTCTGAGAAAATGGCACTCAAAGTTTTCAGAGAAGCATATGTTAGGAAAACTTAGAATATTTTTCACTAGAGAGTAACTACAGGCAGCGTACATCATAATAACAGGTTTCACTATCTTTTAGACCAGCCTGAGGTTTTCTTTTCTTCTTTCCTGCCTCCTTTGGCATTTGTTGGTCATCATATTTTGCTTTTGCAATGCGTAATCTGTCAAGTTCTCTATCAGCATGGGTTTTCCCATGTGGCATGTAATTTTTTCATAACTTCTCATACTGCACAATTTCTATCATTATTTATTACAACAGCTTCAGACACTCCCTAATTGTAAGATTATGATACCAACAAAAATATATTTTGGTATTCTTATACAAATTGTGTTCTTGAATGCCTCACATTCTGTATTTTGCCATGTAGCCATCTTCTGAGAAGTTACGTCTTCACTTAGTACTATTTTCAACTTCTGTATTTACACTACGTTTTTTATCTTTTAGACTCACTAGGAAGAGTTTCACATGCATTCGGACTTATCATTATTATCATTATCATTATTTTCGTGCTGCAAAGGATTTGATCTGATATATTGATTTTCTTTGAAATTGCAATGTTAAAAGATTCCTTTAAATTTCACCATCGTAGAACATATGACACATTTATTTTAATTTTGTAGCCTATAACACACCATAATTGATAAAAAATTGAACTTTACTATACAACAAACACATCAAGTCAGGCTTCTATTCGTGCGGAAAAATTGTTAACTAAATAAATGCATTTACAAAAATCGGACTATCGCACAGATTGTTCTATTAGCACCTGCAGACAAAATTCCTTTACAAAATTCAACAAAAACTAGCTTTCTGACAAAATTATAACCAAAGATATAAGAAGTTGTAAGCGCGGAAGTACAGTAATATTGCAGTCTGACAGTTGTCAATGGAATCTTTAAAAATATATTTCCTACACTTACAGACGGAATTAATCACAAAATTTGGTCTAGAAATGTTCATAAGAGAACATATTATTTAATTATGCAAAAAAAGAAAATTCCATTTTTTTAAAAAAATCGGCCTACCGTCTCACCTTAAATAACAAACCTAGGTTAATACAAACTTTAATGCTTTTAAATAATAAACCTAGGTTAATACAAACTTTAATGCTTTTAAATAATAAACCTCAATTGAAATCATGGTTTTCAATGGCGAGCAACGAATTACAATGGCAGTAGACTATAGGTACCTGTCATATCTGAAACGTTTGAAAATACACTATGTAGAGTACAATCTGAATTAAAACAAATTCAATGTTGAAAAATAAAAATAAAATTAAATAATGCTAGCAGCATCTTATTAAGATTATCTCTTGAAAGTATTCAATTGCCGCCAGGATATACGAGCGTTACATAATACCATCCCTAATATGGTAAAAAGCGGTATTTCCAAATAGGTGGTTGGAACACTTGTCATGTAAGGCATTGTACATGTAGTACGTGGAGAACATTTCCGAAAAATTATATCACGGGTACTACGAAAACTGTAGATATACGTAACATAATTAAATCCGCACCCAACTGACACGAAACATGCTATTTTCAAAAGTTACGCGATTTCGACATTACCGTGGCGAGGTATTTAAAACCTCACCAGCCGATGATCCTGGTTCAAATGAAATATTACGAGTGTATTACGCTCGTTTAATTCGTGACTGGAAGGGATAATCAAGTGCAAGGAGGGTATGAGGGGAATAGATTGAAATTAGTAAGTCATAGCTTCAATTTGATTTTCACCAAGCAATTAGATTCTAAAAAAGGCATGACTGCAGGAACTAAATATCAGGTGTCCGGCAATACATATTAATCGCTTATTGAAGAATTATTCGATTTCAAAACTATTTCTCAGCCAAATAAAAACTGGTCAATTGCAGTGTATCCATTCCAATTAAGTATGTGTTATGTATTAGTTGTACTTTCCCATCAAGTCAACTCAGCATTTTTTGAGACTGAATCTGCCTAAACCATTACATAAGTGGAAATAATTTTACCCCCTTAAACCGAGCCTGCAAGAGCATGTGTTCCAAAAGGCTCTGCATTCTGAACGGACGTGCCTCAAAGCGGGGCTCTTAGTTGTCTACGCATGGATTCCTGGGGCTGCAGCCCGTAGACGTGCGCACGTGGCTGGGGGAGGGGCCCATAGTTCCTGAAAATTTTGAAAGGGTCTTGTAAGTTTACTTTTACGTAAGGAAGTTTACTTTTTCACGTAAAAAATTTCAGTTCATGATTTTTTGAAAAAGAGCAACCCCCAAGTTATTTGGGAATTCTGTAAATTATTCACCAATAAAAATTGTATTTGTTAATTGTATTATTAAAGATTTAATTTCTTCTCCTTGATTTTATTTACTACCTAATAAAA
This sequence comes from Acheta domesticus, assembly GCA_031308135.1. NCBI lineage: Eukaryota > Metazoa > Arthropoda > Insecta > Orthoptera > Gryllidae > Acheta > Acheta domesticus. The sequence goes on along the minus strand of JAHLJT010000631.1, from coordinate 49,668,918 downwards.
TATTGTTCTGTACACACCACAAAGCCCTCGCCGGCGTCTCTTTTCCTCCTGCTGACACCCGCCGCCCGGACCCTGCGCGCCCACGGCCGCCGGCCTCCCCCTTCCCTGGCAGCCACCCGCAGGTCACCGAAGGGCCTGCAACCCCCTCCAAACTGCCCTTCCCCTCTTGTCTCCGAAATAGCCTCAAACGGCACATTCCCCGCGAGGCTGCTCTTGTAGACACTCCGCCAGCCGGGAACCACGTTTGTGTGCGCTCTCAGCGCAAGATCGAGAGCCATTGCGTTTCGCGCAGGTATCACGATGCTGCCCTCGGCAGCTCGGCACGGGGTGAACCATCAGCTTGAGAAGTAGTCTTATTGCGCTTCGCGCAACGCGCAACGCTGCCCTCGGCAGTTCGGCACCTGTTACACCAGTAATACAGGTGCTATTTCACCTCGGCGTGAACTACACCAAACCGTACCTCCCACACGAGGGTACCTTGGGTGGCGCACGACCGTGTGGGACTCCATGGTCTTACCCACCGCAGTTGGGCCACGTGCTCCGCAGGGAGGCTACTTCAGAGCCCTATCAGTGGGACACTGTGCGGGACCTGCGTTCCTGCAGCATCCCGGAGCGGCAACGCAGATCACGCCTGCCAGGTACCACTCAGCCAGCGTGCAAGTAACGGTGCACTGGGACAAGTTATGCCAGGAGAATGAATACCTCACACAATGTAATTCAGTTGAAATAAACATGTGCAATGTCAATATCATTATTGCTTCACCCTAAGTCAACTCAGATTCCAAACATCCATTCTACCAGCGCAATCCCTCTCCCCCCGTCCCGGGCAGCAAGGCCCGGCGCGGCGTTATTTTACTTTGGATAGAGAAGGTCCATTCACAGTCCTCCGCATCACCACTCCCACTTCGCTATCCTCCCCCTTCTCTAAACAAATATATCACTTGTAAATAAAAATGTTAAGCGTGACTCCCCAGAAATGTTGGACTCCCTTCTGTTTTAGGTTGTGCTCTCCTATGCTGCAGTTGCAAAGCTGACGCAGGGAATGAAGGATTCAATTGTTTGTTAACCGGCGAGAAAGTAGGAATGTGAGTGATGTTTGGTGTTTGTGTGGTTGCAGTTGTCACGCATTTCGCGTTTACTGCTGTGTATAGGTGACTGGTGTGGGTTCGTGTCGCACCTTAGTCAGTAGCCAAATCGTTGTGTTTAGTCATATTAGTGACTGAGTTTGTGTTACGGTTTGTGTTGCACTAAGCCCTCGAAATATCCGAGGGAAGTGCTTTTCTTCTTTGTCCTATAGTGAGGACATGTCGAGCTAGTTGTTTAGGCGTTGTTGGTGATTCGCTCGTTTGAAAGGCTTGATAGGATTTGTTCGGGCCCACAGCAAAGAAGAATAAATACAATTTTACTTCGTACAACGCAAGGCAGAACGGTTAATCTGTAACCGTCCAGCGCGCGGCCGTTGCGCCGGTACATCACTTCGCCGGATGCCGCCCAGGGGTTCTGTAGAAACGCATGTGCGCCCAGCGCCTTCCTTCGTCCGTTAACCACTGGCAACGGACAAAACCTCCAGAACATTCTATCGCCAAATTTAAATGGCAGCTTGTGATAGGCCATTCATTATCCCTTCCCCGATGTGCTCCTGCGCTCGTGATCCTAACGACGCTCTCACCGTTAAGCCACGAAATCAGTTCCGCAGAAGCCAACGCGAGACACACACGTCTGTGGTCCCTGCGGGCGACTCTGTGTAGAAATCACACATAAAGGTTTTCTGTCCAACCTCAGGCTGTTCCCAGTTGGTACAAGCAACTTCCAGGTGTACTCTGCGCGGTGTAGGTTAGCTGTGTCAGATCACTTGGACATTGAGCTTATTGTGCAACCTTGGGCTGTTCCCAGTTAGCATGTGTAAATGTATTAGTTTAATTGTGCGAAGTAGGGCTCCTGCCAGTTCGTACAACAACGAATTTCACCTGTGCTGTCTGTGTGATGCAGTTATTTGCACCAGACCACTTGCACGAGCAAATTTTGGTGTACTGTGTTCCAGCAATCATTTACTGTGATGTCAAAACTGGTATGTAATCAAGTGCTTAGGTACAGTGATTAAACGTAGTTCTGCAAGAACTTCCATTCTGTCAATTCATAAACTCCTATAAATCCTCGCTGAGCTATCAAAGGGTTTCGGGACTGCTGTGCTGTACCTTTACTTATCAATACAGTCTACTTCAAAATATCCAGAATCAAGCGCAGTAGCCCGAACAGGCTTCGTTAAAAGATAGCTTTCTCGAGCATTGAGTGATGCCAGCGCATCCTTTGATCGAATGTGAGTGTGAGATTGGAGTGTGAGTGAAAGTAGCGTTGTAGTACTTGTAACATACTTTGATTAAACGGTATGTAATAATTGACAACACAACTCAATTTATTTCAGGCTGTTTTTCCCTGTGCCTTAAGCCTTCTCGCCCACATGATCTTTTTGTCTTTCTCCACTATTGTGCATTCAATTGCATCGCAGTACCGATTTCACTTGTACAATATGTCGTACTTACAGGAAAGCAAAGCTTTATTTGCCATAATTAAGGAGAGTTTGCAGATACATTTATTTTCCAAACTACAGTAGTACACAATGCCACGTTCACTTCCATATCCCTTTCACAAAAGTTCTTCTAGAACTAGGAATATGCATATGTACTTTAATTTATGTACATATGTACTTTATTAATATACATATGTACTTTAATTTATGTTTTAGAATGTGGTGAAACTAATCCTTCCACTCGCTTCATTGTGAATTTACGTGGTTATCACTATTGGTGGTATTTGTCAAAGGAAACCAAAGAGTCTGCTTTTGAGATTCCTTGGCATGCTGGCGTGTATTTGAAAATTGAAGAAAAAATGACTCTTGTTTGCGGAGGCACAATTATTTCAGAGCGTGTGATTGTAACAGGTGAATTAAAATAATTTTATTTACTTACTTATTGATGGCAAGAACGTTCTATTCGTATTTGACAGTGAATTTTATTGAGTGTGTAAGAAAAAAACCAGAAATTATTAAGTAGAATATCGTAGATTAATAGTGTTTTTCTTTACTAAACCTTTCATCAACGAAGCTGCACATTGTTTCTGGGATCATAGTTCTGGCCAGCAGAAGGATCAGAAGTTTTTCAGAATTGCTGCTGGGAAAGTCTATCACGACTGGGATAGTGATGAGCTATATGCACAGAAACCTGAAGTATGTGTCAACTGAATCAGTAAATAAATAATCTGTAGAAATAATCACATGAAGTCTTGCAGTTTTGAATGTCTTTTTACGTTTCAGATTGACAAAATAATACTCCATCCGCGTTTTAGAGGCTCTCAAACAAACTATATGAATGACATATCAGGTGTTAAACTCAAAGAACCTCTTATAATGTCTTACGCTATTCGCCCTGTTTGTGTTGACTTTGACAAACAATTTGAAAGGCTGTTTTTACCTGGAAAAATTGGAGTTGTAAGTAATAATTTCTAAAACAATTGTTCCTCAATATTTTCTATCACGTAATAAACACTCGCTGTTACTCGCAATCAGGCATGTTTTACCTGCTATCTGCCATGTTTCTGATTCTATTTCTGCTTTACAGGTTGTCGGTTGGGGTGGCAACCGAAACGAGACTTACAGTAAAAACTCCGCAAATTAACATTACCGTATGTTCAGTTCGAGTATGTGTAAAAGAAGCAAATCCATCGTTTTCTGCCATTCCTTACGTATGATAAATTTTGTGCAGGATATCTTAATGGTGAGTTTTATTTCGTTTGTGACGCTAGCAAAATAAGGAATTACAATTTTTGTGTAGATTGTTAAAGATGTGAAATCAAAGAAAAAGCATAGTCTTATTGGCATGTGTTCCAGGTACAAGTGTATGCCCCGGAGATGCTGGCGGTGGGTATGCAACGCAATTTAGGGATGGAAAATGGTACTTGATGGGTGTTGTGAGTGTAGGACAACCAGCAACAGATGATAGTACTTGCAACGTATTTTCGTACACTACCTATACGAAAATGTTTTCTTTCTACGATTTTATAAGTAGTTTGGAATGAAACGTAGGTACGAAAATACAATGTGGACAATTAGAAAGAAGTAATTGTTATAATTTGTTTCTACTATTAAATAAATAAAACAAAAAACGTAGTTAACAATGTACTATTAATTATTTTGTTGTTTGTTTTCTACATAATTTGAATGAATGGTGATGAATTTATTCCAAGACGATTTATTGCAATGGAAAATGACAATTAATATAACCCTTTACAATGTTGGTATGTGTTCCAGGTACAATTGCAGGCCCAGAAGACGCTAGTGGGGTGGCAATAGAACGCAGTTGAGAAATGAAGAATTGTACTTGATGTGTGTTGTGATAGCAGGGTTGGGACCACCTGATAACAGCGTTTGCGACTTATTTGAATACACAGGCTACCAAGTATATTCTATACCTATGATTTTATCAGTTAATTGCAATGAAAAGTTGTAAATACACGAAGCCTTGCTAACAAAATTTGAAATAAATGTTTCAAAATCTATTAATGTTTCTACTGTTAATGAAACTAGTGGTGCAACAGAATGGCTTAGGCTTTCCCGCATTATTTTTGATTTCCTTGAGCTTTGGTTAGCTATTCGGAATTGCCGTATACTCGTGCCAGCTGCATCTATCGCCGCCCAAAATACATTTTTTGACGTTTTCTTAATTTTTTGATTTCCTAATGTTAGAACGGAAATATTAATTTTAGAATATTAAAGAGCACTAAAACCTCACTCTAAATGGCAAACCGTTTTTAAGAAAATGGCGTTTAATTGCTATTACAAATTCAAAATTTGAAGCTCTTTTTCACAAGAATTTTGTTGAGTTTTCGAAAAACTTAATTGAAGCACTTTAACTTATAAATACAACATTATTTACAATAAATACACAAATTGTTGGTAATATGCATATTAATAGTGTGAAAAATCTTTCAAAAAATTATGTTTGTGTAATTTTTGAAAAAAATAAAAAATACCCCAAACAACTTTTTTTGCATATTGAAGAATGCAATTTGCATTCTCAGTTCGCGAAGTTTGAAGAAACAAAATTGGAGCCATTTGTGAGAAAATGGCATTTGAGCGTTTCTAAAAATGGGTTATTGTCGGCTAGTTTTCACAGGAAAACGGTTTTGTTTTAGAGAAACTTTACTTTGCATTATTTACGCATGTACTCATAAATATAATAATATTAACAAAACGCCGCTAATAGCGATAGTAAGGCGTGAAAGACAAGACAAATTTAATTTCTGTAATTTTTGACAAAACAAAAGAGTAGAGCAATATGGCGTTTACGTCATCTCATAAAGTACATTATGCACTGTATCTACCGAAAGCTTAAAGAAAAAAAAAATTGGAGCCGTTTTTGAGAAAATCTTGTTTTTGTAATATTTTAAAATTGCTGATATTCTACACAATATTGCGCGAACACTAAACGTTTCAAGAAATGTATATGACCTTAAAGAAAGAACTCACTTTGAAGAACAAACTTTATTTGAAGGAAAAATCTCTATCATTAATTTTGTAGTTGTAGGAAAACACCGAAAAAAAATTCAAACCTTTGCAATTTTTGAAAATTGAGAGTAAACCGTGAAAATTGGATTTATGCCACCTTCATAAGTGTATTTTACTCCATTCTCACTAGAAATTTAAAGAAAAAATTTGGAGCCGTTTTTGAGAAAATTTTGAAAATGTACGTATTTGAAAATTTTGTTTAATGTAAAGTACCCGCAAATTTTTTAGAAAGATTTTCAAAATCTCAAAGCTTCAACTAGAGTCAGATGGACAGGGGATACTTCAATTTGGAAAAAATCGTACACATGGTTTAGTCGCTAGGAGGCGGACGAATGGACGAAGACGAAGTCCGTACAGACATACAGACGCGTCAAAACGTCCGGACGTTTTGATTTCAATTGGTTTTTCGGTATTAAGGACCCGCAAACAGAAGTTCTGACTACTCCACGTGTTGGGGATTTTTTTTTCTAAATTTAGCAACTGGTTTTATCCACTTTTCATAATCAAAGTCCGGCAATGGATTTTTTTCTATCAAAAATTCACCAATTTTTTCGCTCAACATTATACAGCTTTTCCTATACTACGTATATAACACCGTATATACTTACGTATACGAGAAAGTTAAAAGAGTCTCTGGAGTTGGAATTTCGTAAGACTCCAGTACTACCTTCGACAGCTGTTTAGCTCCAAGCTGTGGACGACCGATTAATATACGGGTTAGTAATATAATGCGCAACTAACACCTTAGCGATTATTCGAAAACGTCCAATCAACTAAGAAGCGTACAACTCACTTTTTCCATGGCAGAGTTGTCAGAACTATGTGAATTCTACAACTGCACGAAAATAGAATACAAAAATGTTGTAAATCTGTATTGGAAAAAGAAGCCTGATAACCTGGACATTGTAGAAATGCATCCTATGGAACGCATTTCTGTATGGCCAAGATTAGAGAAGAGTACTTTAAAACCATGCAACAAATATTCTACTCACTACAAATGGTACAGCATTTGGTGCGAAAACTAAATATTTTCATGCAAATGTCAACATAGATTAGACAATTATAACTCCTCTTTATACAGCTCCATCAGGTCACAACAATGACACGTAATTCACAGATATTTGCGAGCGGAAAGTGAATTTCATTGTTGCAGACCCTGCATTTTAGCTATTCTGAAAGCAATTAATTTTTTTTA
>JAHLJT010000631.1:48986478-49024251 GCA_031308135.1 Acheta domesticus | reverse complement strand
CCCGCTCTCCCTGCACTATCGCATCACTGCCGTCCTCCCTCGATCTCTACTCTTTCCTCTCCCTGCACATATCGCTCCTTCTCACACCGCGTTCCCTGCACCAACGCTCCCTCGTTCCCCGCTTCCCCCGCCCTGCTTCGCCACTCTCCCTGCACAATCGCTCCCCGTCCTCCATCGCTCCGCGCCTCCTTCGCTGTCCGCCTCCCTCGGCCCCCGCCTCGCTGGGTCCCCGCGTCCCTCGCCCTCGCACCGCCTCCCTCGCTCCCCGCCTCCCTCCCTTCCCGCCTCCGTCGCTCCCGCGCTCCCTCGCTTCACCGCCACCCCTCCCTTCCCGGCTCCCTCGCTCCACGCCTCCCTCCCTTCCCGGCTCCCTCGCTCCCCGTCTCCCTCGCTCCAACGCCTCCTCCCTCCCCGCCACCCTCCCTTCCCGGCTCCCTCGCTCCCGCCTCCCTCACTCTCTCAATCTCCCGCTCTCTTCCACTCCCAAGCTCCCCCGTCTTTGCTCCTCCAATTGCCTGACTCTCCAACTACCTTCCGGCCTCCCCGCACATCTCTATACCCCCCAGTCCTGATCCATCTTGCCTCCTCCCGTCTGCGCTTCCCGCACCAGCTTGTCGCTTTCAGCCATCCTCCGCCCCACCCGCCGCCCGCAGATGAACGGGGCCCTCGAGCGCCGGCAGGACACACGCGGCGCAACGGGTGAGCCTGTCATGGGAGCCCGTTTCGATTCCGCTCGTCCCACCCGCGACCCCCGTGACCTGCCGAGTGGCATAAATGCACCGCGGCCGTAATAGGAGAGACTGTTGATCGCCGTAGTTACCTTGTGCGGGAACAGGTACGACCGTCGGACAAGCTGCTTCCATCAACGACACACAGCTTTAACGTACCACGATCGAGCACTACCCACAACGCAATCTCGTCAATACACCCACACACAGCACATCGCTATCAAACATCCCTCAGAATCATAGATGTTCCACGCAGCAAACAATCTTTCACACTAGGCTAGTGTTAAAAAATTGTGGTTGACGGTTTGTAAATGTACTAAAAACCCTAAGCACCGCAGAAAACATCCCTTCCATCTTCTAACGTTTTGCCTCTTCATGGTGACAATTGAACAAGATCGTGCCACACGTCCCGTTAGCGCGGGTGAATAGCCATAAGAAACCACATTCCGTGACACTCCTACGCTCAGAGAGTCATAAGAAAGTCTCTCTAGTCACGTGAGGCTGGACCTCATGTTCATTGTCTACCTGCTACTACCATATACGTAACTACAATTATGTATTCAACAAACATCTGACAATATCACCGAATCACATCGGCACTTCTTTGGTTTCTAGCGTTTATCTGTAACCCACAATCTCAGATTATCGTAAATATCACAGCACTTCCATGATATTTAGTGTGACTATTTCATGAATAAAACCATTACATGAATCGAATGGATAATTAAATTTCACAGGAATTACGAAAAAGAGAAATATTACTCAAATTGCATCCGGAATATGTGAAAATTTCATTCAGCTCCGAGTTATCACTGCTTCCTAGAATAACTTATAATCAAGCAAAATGTAAATAAGAGTTTAATGCAGAAAATGATTGAAATATGTTTTGATTGTTTAGTAATAAAACTTTCAAAAAGCAATTACAACAAAGCTACGTACAGGAGCATTTATTAAAACACAATTATTAAAGATATAGGAAGTTAAGTTTTCCGTGTATTCGGATTCAATTGGTGTACAAGCTGAATTGGTATGTATTAGTATACAGCTGAACTAGCTGCAGGATTCGCCAATTTCGAATGGATTGAACACACGTGTGTACTCACTAAAGTGTTTTCTGAATAATTTTGGTTGTAACGTTCCACATAGTTTGATAGCATATTCTTTGCACTCTTCACCATCTATCCTTCGCATATTAATAGCCTAAAATATGTGTAATTTCTTCGTTTGTAGTTTGTGCTGTCCATTTGTGTTTTCTTTCTTCACAAAATTCTTGAAATTGCTTCGACACGCTTTCTCAGTTTCTTTTGCTGTTTTTCGGCTCTGACTCTTTAATAATGATTCTATTTCAGAGTTTTAACCATCACCAGAACGATTATTTTAATATTATATTGATGCTCATAAGATATTATGGACCTAAAAAAAATTGCTATCTTTATTGCAAAAAGGTAAACAAAGTGATTACAGCGGACTGCAAAAGGTAAACAAAGCGATTATCACATGGCGATAGACATCTGGAATTGCTTTAATTTGAATATATCCTTGCTTAGCATTGGTTACTGGCGACACGGACAGACATGAGTGAAAGTCATTATAATTCATCATAAACGTGATTCTTGGCTAAACAAATTTTATTTGTTTTTCCATCCATGGATGTTTCAAATTCTCCAAATATTTCTCGTACCCACCTCCACATCTGCCCCCCCCCCAATATGCAATTTTTCACATCACGTATGACACTTCCTCTATCGTAGTGCACATTTTCCAAATTGGCCGATCGGTATCACCATCCAGACTTAAAAAATAACGCCTTTTTGTTAATGTCTTTTTCAATAATGGTCTCTCTTTTGACAAGCACGTTCAGTGGCACGAGCACGAGAATGGAACATACCTTGTACGTTCACGCGCAAAACCGCCTCCCCGCATCAGTTTCCCAGCAACGCTACCTCATCGCAACACCGCCACCCCGCAACACCGTCTCCACGCAAAACCACGTCCCCACAACGTCGTCCCAGCATAACATTGTCCCTGCAACACATCGCCCCGGCAACACGTCGTCTCCGCAACACGTCGCCTCCGCAACACGTCGTCTCCGCAACACGTCGTCCCCGCAACACGTTGTCCCACGACACCTTGTCCCCAAAACACTGCCACTTGTCCCACCGCCTATCCGTCCCACCGCCTCGCCACCCCACTGCCTTCCCCGCCATATCGCATCGCTTCCCAGCAATGTATTGTCCCCGTAATACCACGTCCCCGCAACACCTCGTCCCGGAGCACCACGTCCCTATCTCCCTCACATCCTGCCCCACGCTTCCATCACGTTCACGCCACCTCATAAACCTGACCATTCCACCTGATCGTAATTAATCATTTCCCGCATCCCTGTTTCCGCATCTCCTACCTCTTCATTCCTCTTTTCAGCCTCCGCTTACTCGCGCGCCGCCCGGTGCCTGCCTGCCTGCCTGCCTGCCTGCCTGCCTGCCGTCCACCACCGTCCACCCCCGTCCACTCTCGTCCCGTCCCATTTGATCGGGCGTCAGGGCGACACGCGGCGCGGCGCGGCGCCGTCCGCGTTGATTTATGGGCTTCGCGCCGGGCAACACGCACGCGCCGTTCGCAGCGCCACACGCGCCAGCGGAGGCGGCAAAAGCACAGTGGGCCTGCAGGCGATTCTGCGTGGGCACGGAATACGATTTGAATGACTGTTTTCCGAGGGCGTCCACTCCTACGGTCATTAGTCCCGTTAGTGTTTAAGGATTTTTCTATCCTGCAAGGCGGCCAGCAATGTGTTGTCCTGGATGTCTCGGCCTAGATGGCTGAGGTGGCTAAGACCGTGTTCCGACTTAGTGCTTCAGTTCATTTGTAGCATAACACGCGCCAGTGGAGGCAGGGAAAAAACACAGTGGACCTGCAGGCGATGTTGCGTGGGCACGGAATATACATTTGAGCGATTCTTTCAGAGAGCGTCTACTGCTATGGTCATTAGTCCCTTTAGTGTTTTAAGAACGTTTTCATCCTGGAAGGTGGCGGCGTGCTGGCCTGAATGACCATAGAGTCCCTCGTTACAGAGAGTAGCGCAATATCCTTTCTCCCGACAGCCCGCCGGGTAGCAATGAGGGGCTGAAGAAAAATTATGACAATTGGTGGCGTTATGTAGATTTTCCAGAATATTAATATGGGTTGCAGATAGATTCATGGTCTTCAACTAATGAAATACCACACGGTTTCAATTGTCCTCACAACTGACTTAAAATGGCGGGATCGGTGAAACAAAGGAATGCGCTACTCTCTGTATCTAGGGACTCTAGATGGCCGAGGTTGGCTAAGACCGTGTACCGACTCAGTGCTTCGGTCCGAAGGGTTGCGGGTTCGAGTCCCGCCTTGGGTACGATTGTTTGTCCCTTGTATCTCATGCATGTGTTGTCACGGAGGGCCTCGGCGTTCTACTGACTCCAGATCAGGAGAGCCCGCAAGTGTGTTAGTGTCTAGTGTATGGTCGAATGTATGTCCAATTGGGACGTAATGGGTAACTGGCTGTGAGCTGGATAAAAGCCCTAGAAAGATGAAGGTGGCGGGCGTTCCTCCTTCCTTGGAAAGTGGCAAGGCGCCGACTTTCACTTCGGATTGCAGGAGATTTCTCTCCCCAGGTATCTTCCTCAGCGGAACTCTGCCCCAGCCGAGACAAGCCGACAGGTCTCCCGATATGTGTGGTAGTGTGGAGCTTGTAAGTGAAAGAGTGTGTCATGAAAGTAGTGTGGATAGGACAAGAAAGAGAAAGGAAAGATCGCGTTCGGTCCGTGACACGTTTGTTAAGGTACTGCTCTAGTATTCGTCAGATGCTCTTCGGAGAAACCAGGAAGAACCACCGATCGAAGTAGCTGACAGGTAGAACTCTTCTCTAAACAGCAGCTGAATTCAGCCACCATCGGGATTCTAACCCTAAGACTTCCCAGTCAGATAAACTGCAATGTTGGCTGTGAGTTAAACTCAACCAGTAAATACCGAATTGCGACAATGCGTATGCTTATATCAGAGGAACTTAGACGATTTTGTTTCTACTCTGAAGTGAAACTAGTTTTCTGGCGGTCGAGTAACAGCCGACGCATTTACTGGTAAGAGCGTAACGAATATTAAGCACCGAGTTTTTTAGTAAACTCTACGCCAGAGTCTTAGAAGTATAAAGACATTTTGTATTGATAAGACTATGAAATTTTGAATAGCACGTATCGATTAGTCACAGGTAAGTCGGGAAACCCAGTAATAAGCTTGCATGTGTTAATTTCAACGTCTTCCACCAGCATTGTAGACCGCCACTGTGTAAAGAATCCTCCGAAACATAGCCTAAAAGTAAAGAATAGTGTGTGAGAGAATGTAGAACGAAACATCATTCAGAAAAAGTATTTTTTGATATTTTAAAACCTCACAACACAAAAAGAAAAAATTCTGTCACATGGGGCAGTTAAATTAACAAAGAAGATAAAGAGAATATATCATGGAAGCGAATGAAGCGAAGAAGAATTATAAAAAAGAACGTTTTGGCCGCATGGATTAACAATTTTGCCCACTGTTTCACTACGCTCGTTTATTGGTTTGTAAGGCGCAGATTCCTGGCTGCATGCGCCCCGGCGCCAGGGCCAAATGAGCTGCAAATTATCTGGTGAATTTGCTTCGTCTGCGACTAATCGATACAGATTGATGGTTAACGGACCCCGAATGCTTGGACTAGGTGAATTATAGATGTCGCTCTTTATTTATTGGCCTAACGAATTTAGTCCACTGAGTGAGTGGTTCATTAAGAAAGAAAAATTTATTTTCAGACTGCTGCAGCAGATCATTTGTTACGACAAGCACCTGAAAGCTGCTTTTAACTCAAACAATTCCATTATTTACTGTATATAAAATAAAATAAAGAAGAAAGATATTTTCATTGTGTCACCACTACACTACTATCAAACAACTATAAAAATAAGTATCATTGGAGATTATGTGGATTTTTGCAGTGAATTCGGTTTTACAAAATGAAACTACTGCTGCTGATCGATGCAAAATGTATCCATAAGTTTGCATTTGAGAAAACTTTGTTTTATAATATAACGTCTCGTCAATTAATTACGCCTAATTTACTATTCTCATTCTTCTTCATGATACGAGCAATCTGATTGTACCATATTTGCTTAGATATGATAAATCAGAGAGATGTCCTATTGGTTTTGTGAAACCTTGTGATTAGGGAGCGGATTTCTATGATTCTTCATATTTTTGTCCGTTGCTTCCGTGCATAGCTAAGTGAAATTTCTTGACATTTGTTTAGAATTGGATTCAAATTAAATTAATATGTTATTGAATATTTGTGCATATTTAGCCGATTTTTGCTGTTGGTGCTTATTCGTGAAATTATAGGCACATATTTTGCGCATTTTATAAAAAAGAGACTTTCTAAAATGATTATTTTTTTCATAGATTCTATTTATTTGTACGCGTTCACTGATTAGAAAGAGCTTTCACAGAATGCGTTTTTTGGTATATGTGATATAACACTTGTTCAAATGTAGGATATTTCGTTAATTTTCGAATTAGGCATAAGAAATGCAACAAAACATACCAGGGTGATTATTTACATCAATTTACGCGAAGTGAGGTAAATTATATTATGTTTGCACAACAATATATCTTTTCATACCAAGAATGCTTTTCCTTAATTTTAGCAAGAATGATTTATACCGGAAATGAAATACTGTTAATTGTAATTGCATATAAAAGTGCATATTTAAGAATTTTTCAGTCATAAGAGCATATGTTTAAAAGCGTTTTTCAAGATTTTTAGGGCATAAGAATCCTCTCCCTATTTAAATTAAACATATTCATTCAATCTGTTTTTTTCTAATAAGTTAGGGACTACAAAAAATATATACTTTGAAATAGTAGAGAGGATTCCAAAACAATCTGTGGATGACCGTCGTGGTGTAAGCATCGTCCCTTGGCGCTCCGAGCTAGGCAGCAGGTAGTTTCTTTCGCAGGTAGTCACCGTTACAGCTTTTGCACCCAACGACCCCCTGACGCCGCAGAAGCCAGCAAAGATAAGTATATTTTGTCTTGCTCTGTTTTTCAGTGAAACTATATTCATCTCTTACTTCTAGAACTCATTTGGATTCTTTCTATCAATATCTGCTCTAATGCTCTATTAGTTTTGTACTCCAATCTTCTCTCCTTGTGTTTTTTCCTCATTTTCTGATTTTATCTAATTCTTTCTCTTAAGATGACGAAGAGCAATAGAAACGCATCTAGTGCCAGCAATGATCTTGAGACCAAAATCACGGTGCAAGTTAACGAGGCAATAGATAAGGCTGTAACATCGCCTACTTTCTTACGCTCTTTGGCATCAGTGCTTACTGAGCTTGTCGCAAAACAACTCGAAGAATCGATGAACTTCAATTCTGATCTTGTGGCAGGGTTAGAAAAGAAATTGGCAGAAACGTGACCGTGAGATTTCAAACCTGAAATCTCAGTTAGAGGAAAAGACTGACCAGCTCGAGATGTACTCACGCCGAAACTGCTTGCGGATATTCGGCGTGGAAGAAACCGAGAATGAAGACACCGATAGGCTGGTCATCGAGAAAGTTGCAAACAAGATAAGTGTAAACTTAAGCCTACAAGACATAGATAGGAGCCACCGAGTTGGTCGGCAAGTAACTGGTAAAAACAGACCCATTATTGTTAAATTTGTAAGTTACAGAAAACGCAACGAAATGTTCCGCTCGAAACGGCTGCTGAAGCAAACGGGGATGACGATTCGTGAGGACGTCACGAAATCGCGCCTGGTTTTACTGCAAGCTGCCATCGACCGCTTTAGCCTCCGCAACGTATGGACAGAAGACGGCACCATTGTTATCAAACACGGTAACGGTCGTTCCCGGGTGCAAACCAGGGCTCAGCTCCAGGCAATTTCATGCCTAGCGTAGGAGCGCCCCCACCTTTCCACTCCTCACTCTACTCCTCTCTGCCACGGTCATTTTCGGATTTTTTCCGGGAATTCTCCTTCCTTTGTTCTTCTCTCAACTTTCCTTCTGCAAACCCTCTGTAAATGCTACCTACCTCCTCCCCCTCACATCCTGTAAACCTTTTACCTGTAGGTGCCCGGAACCTTTCCCCGACCGTCCATGAGTCTGGCTCCACAAATAAACCTAATCCTCGCTCCCCCTGCCTGCATGTCGCACATTTAAATGCTCAGTCTCTTCCTTGTCATTTCGACGAAGTAACAGAAATAATATCTAGACACCGTTTTCATGCACTTCTCATAAGCGAAACCTGGTTGAAGCGCTCTCTCAATTCCGCGCTAGTAGCAATTTCAGGATACCGTCTGATAAGAGCTGATCGGAAGGCCAGCGTCGCCGCACATGGTGGAGGTGTCGGTATATACCTTCGCGACGATCTTAGGCACACACTTGTACTATCTTCAACAAATGCGGACTGCCTACGTAGTGAATATCTTTTTATCGAAGTTGTAGTTTTAGGAAAAAAATGTCTCTTGGCTGTCATATATTTACCTCCTAAGACTGACAGCATAGATATGTTGGATGAAATCTTTGCATCTGTGATCAGTCCTTATGAGCATGTCATTGTAATGGGTGACTTTAATCATAATTTATTAAAAGCCTCCCCCTCTGCAGAGCAGTTTAAGCGTTTTTTTTCACAGCATGTGCCTCGAAATATTACCTCTAGCACCAACACACCATTCAAAGAGCACGGAAACTTGGATTGATCATATTATAGTGTCTAATATAAAAGAGGTTCGAAATCACGGTCAATTTCCGGTTCCTGGGATTTCAAAACACGATCTAATTTATTTTGTTTACAACCTGAAGTGCCCTAAATACTCACCTCACATAATCGAATACCGCGATTTTTCAAAATTTGATAAACAAGCATTTAATATAGATGGATTGACACTTCCTTGGTACCTTGTGCACGAAGAAGAATCACTGGACGCTAAAGTTGCGATTTTCACTAACTTAGTAACACAGCTTTACGATCGGCACGCGCCTTTAAAAATATCGCGCGTAACTCGTCCACCTGCACCATGGTTAACCGATGAAATTCGAAATTTAATGAAAGATAGAGATGCAGTGCATGCTATTTTCCGGAAAACTAAATGCGAACTACTTAAAAAACAATACAAAATGCTCAGAAATTTAGTCACGCAGAAATGTCGCAACGCTAAAATTAAATACTACCACACCACTTTCGGCAGAACCCGCGACTCGAGAACGATTTGGAAAAGTCTGAAATGTCTAGGAATAGGCAAATCTCATCCCCAAATTGACACGTATATCTCCTTAGAATCACTAAACCATAGTTTTATAAATAACGTTCCTTCATTTGACAGTAATATGAAAAAGCAATCTCTCGCGTTTCTCCAAAACTCAGAAACAATATCCAAAGACGAATTTTTCTTTTCGTCCGTTGAACATGAGGATGTAATCAAGATCGTTCAAAGTCTCAAATCAAATGCTTCAGGTTCCGATGGTATCAATGCTAAACTGCTAAAAAATAGCCTAATGTGATTTACCCAATCATTACCGAAATAATAAATTTCTCACTAATGAGCGGACAATACCCTTCATCTTGGAAGACTGCGCTCGTGCATCCTATTCCCAAACAGCATCAAACAAAAACACTATTGAATACCGCCCAATAAGCATACTCCCAACTATCTCTAAAGTACTCGAAAAAGTCGTCCGAAGCAAACTGAACAGTATCTCCAAAAAAAATCACTTTTAAATGATCAGCAATCAGGTTTCCGTTCCGGCAGGAATACTGGAACCGCGCTACTAAACGTTATTGAAGACGCCAGAAAAGCAATAGATGACAGTAATATAACTATTTGATACTTTTGGATTTCAGCAAAGCGTTCGATTCCGTAGATCATGATATCTTGCTCGCAAAACTAAAAATCATGGGATTTGCACAGCAGACACGTACATGGTTTCTCAATTACTTAACTTCAAGAACCCAAAGAGTGGTATCCGGTAGCCGCAGCTCAAGTGACTTGGTACTAAACCGCGGAGTTGCTCAAGGTACTGTGTTAGGGCCACTGGCCTTCTTAATCTATGTAAATGACGTAGGTAATGCGCTTAAATATTGCAGTCATCAAATGTATGCGGATGATCTTCAGATATACCTAAGCGGTCACCCATCTCACCTCTTCTCACTCGCACAAAAAATTAATGAAGATTTGATAACACTGAGCAACTGGGCAGCGTCCCTAGGCTTACAGTTAAACCCAAATAAGTCACAGTGCATGATTATCAGTTCGAAAAGCACCATGAATAAAATCTCATCTGCTGCTCTGCCTAAAATTTATATTAATGACACCGCTCTACCTTGGTGTTCAGAAGTCAAAAACCCAGGTGTGCTTATCGACAACACCCTCACCTGGAACTCGCATGCAGATTCAACCTGCCGTAAAGTTTTTGCCTCAATGCATTCCCTGAAACGCCTACGAACACTTTTACCAATTAGCACACGTGAGGCTCTCACCAAATCTCTTATTATGCCACATTTCGACTATTGTGACTTTCTTCTGACCAACATGGCATTTAAATTACAACGTAAACTTCAAGTAACTCAGAACGCATGCGTACGGTTTATTTTTGATTTAAGGAAATACGACCATGTATCAGATTTTTTCGACAAACTTCAAATGCTTACTCTAGACAAAAGGCGGTTATTTCATTCTCTACTTCTTCTTTATAAAATTTTAAACGGTACACATGTAACCCGCCTTATAAGTAACTTCAATCCTCTGAAATTAAATCGAGCTCGTGATTCAGCACTGCTTTGTGTACCACGTCACAACACTACTTCGTTCAGTAGATCATTCACCATTACAGCTATCCGAGCCTGGAATAAACTACCAGCAAGCCTAAAACATTCAAATACCTTCCGTAAATTCAAAAATGAATTAACCACATGGGTAAGGAATAATGACATGCAGAATGGCTGTTAACATCTCCTTCAATCTCCAGACTTTTCCCACCTCCAAGCACCCGGTCACCGCACCCTCTAAATGCTGTACTTTCCGCACTCTCTAAATTCAAAATTCCATCCCATACCTCATGACTCTCTTCACTTTCCATTCTGTATCAACCCCTGTAAATTATTTAATACAATCATATAATTTTCAGTGTATCTTAATGGAATTGTTTAAATAAAATATACATAAAGTGACTAGCGACATTCCAGATAAACGTACTTATACTCGTAGCTATTTTTGTATTATCATCATAATCTTTACTGCAACATATTGGTATAAATACAATTTGATGTTAAGATCCTACTATACTTTTATGTTGTTCCTGAATAATGTCAATATTGTATTTTAAATTATTGTTACTATTAGCATATAATGTATTGTACTCCTCTGGTGTTAAAAATGATTTTATACTTATGTAAAGTGCTCATGTAAACCGAATGTACCTTGATGTAACGTCTCTGGAATAACTTCACGCCTTCCGCCTACCTTTTCTTCCTCCTTTTCTTCGCTTCTTCTCCCTTCCCTTTGCTCACAAACTTCCCCATTTTTTCGTTATGACTCGCCCCCCTCCGAACATCTTCCTCTTCTCTTTCTCTACTGTGTTTATATTCTGCTCTATTAATGTTCGGCCCTAAGTCGCCATCCTGATTGAGATTTTTCTGGGTTTACTCAATCGCTTAAGGTGTACGCCGGGATGGTCCCTTGTATCGCACTCCCAGTCATAAATGTACAGTTGTCCCCCCTTTTAGTCTCTCTCCTTTCTCTTTCGACTTTCTTCTTCATTTCCATCTGCATTTCCACTCTCTTTCACTTCTCTCTTTGTTCTTAAAATGTTCGGCCTTTAGCCGCCATCCTGATTGAGGTTTTCTGGGTTTACTCAATCGCTTAAGGCGTATGCCGGGGTGGTCCCTAGTTTTGCTCTCCCAGATGTAAATGTACAGCTGGCTCTCCCCCTCTTAAAATATTATTTCTCTGTATTAATGTAGATTGAGTGGTTAGGCGGAAGAGCAGGCCCTATGGCCTGAGCCTCGCCATTAATAAAGACATTTTTATTATTATTATTATTATTATTATTATTATTAACAATGACAATTTCGTTCTACAAACATAAATTACAATAAGTATATACTCGCAGCTTTTCTACCAAGCAATTCACTACTATATGAACGTTGTGGATTTCTTTCTACCCAAGAAAAAATTGATATAATTTTAATGTTTTCGAATGAGCTTATAAAAAATGTTCCAACCTTAGGAAATCTAAACCTCAAGACTGAGAGAAATACTAGTAACAAGCAAGTATGTTTCAGTGCGTTTTCGTAACTTAGTAATTCCAGAACGAAAGGACACTATCTCTTAAATCGTTCATTAGTCCAGTACATTTCTAGTAATAGATCTGCCAAAGTTTAAGATTAACACTTCGATATTTGGCTCTCTCTTCAGGAGAGTATTGCAAATAACTGCATTTTAATTTTTTCAATAATATTTCGGCTTTTCGAAAGTTTTGCCTATTTTCAAAGTTTATGAGATAATAGTTCATTATTGATTATCATTGATTTTTAAAGAATAGATGACGCTAATGTTTGAAGACTCCGGAACTATCCTTTTATTACCTACAATCTTTAAATGTATTTATTTCTTGTTTTATTATTTCTATAAATGCTGCGGTTACAATTGATGATGCTAATTTTTTGATCATACTACTAAGGGAGTGTATGTAATAACCTTGTATTAACCTTATAGATCTTGTAAGGTCAGATAAATCATTTTTATCGTCCCGACCGTCTTGCTCGCTGCGCCTGTTCCGTTACCTCTGCTCGCCCGGCCCGATCTGCTCCTTTCGCCCACTCCATCCACTTAGGCCACTCTTCCCGCGCCGACCGTATTGTACGGTGAGCCTGCCCCATCCTCTGCATTTCGCTCTTCCTGTCCTCATTAGAGCTTGCCAGGTAGCACATCCCACTTAATTTAACATGTTACTCTCTTTCCATCATTACCTTTAGAAAGAATAGCGATGTTACTAATTCAAAATTTTTTATTGTCTTCCAAAAGTGTTCCAAATGTGTAATTGCTTCAGGAATTCTAGAGCTTTACTGGAATACTCTTTTGAATAGGTTTTAAAATAAATGTTGTAGGACATACTCGGCAAAGATGAGCTTTTTTGCAGTGAACTTGTAATAGTAATACAAAGAGCGAAAAAGAAGTGATCTTCCACAAACAAATTTATTTACGACCTATTCATCAGTACAATGCAAACATGATTCGAGGTATTGTCACCTCATCTTTAGTGCATGTGCAGAAATATTAAGGAAAACTTCAAAAATACTATGTATAACACATTAATTTGCAAAACTATTTAACAAACAAACACAATTAACATGTCTGCACTGTAACTGACGAATAGTTAATGAACTATAATAAATTTGTTTGTGAAAGATTAGTTCTTTTTCTCTCTTTATATTACTACAATGGAGTTCCACAATATTTCTGCGGAAACCACCGAGTTTATTATATAGTAGGAAGTTCGATAATGAAGTTATACAGAACCCATTATTCAACCACGCTCCTGATTGATAGACAAATAATCTTCAACAGGTATTTGGCTAGTAGCCGAACTCCCCAAGGACGCCCTACTTACTGAAAATGTCAATATCGTGTTTCTGACTTTGTTTAGCTTTGAGAATTACCGTGCACTGACATTACTACGCACGTTTCAAAAATGGACGTCAAATTGATTAATGTCTATTGCCAAAGCTGAACAATAAAGATTGCCAGTGAGCATATCGACTGTGCGTCTGTATACCTGCCAAACACCAGTACAGGATGAGATATCTACATAGACATGTGAAGACTAAAATAAGAGTGAGATAGGACAACTACATTTCTGAGTTTTTATGGTCCCCTATTCCTTAAAAATAATATTCATTAAATTTATTCAAATAATTATTAACCCCAACCGGAATCGAACCCGAATTTCCTCGTTTACTCGTAGCTGTTTTAATTACTCTGCTATTGAGACTACCAAAACAACCAAAATATTCTTGTCATGTAATTGTAATGGCATTGTGTGGCCTGTAAATGTACTGGCATTTTCCTTAGGCAGCTTTATATTGTATTCTTATGTTGGTATTCTTATACTGGCTGAATATTATGATACGTAATCATTTTACAAATTTTTGCCTTTACTCTGAAGTATCCGTTTTCGAGCATGTCTGACACCACTGTTACGATTTTAAGGTAGTATATTCGTGCCATTCACTAGTCGAATACTCAAGACAATATTTTATACGTCAATAGATTGACAATAGCTGCTTGTAAATGTGAATGGAATACTTAATCCTTTTTGTAAATGGCTAAAAGGGAAGTATTGAATTGTTGTTATATAAAAACAACGCTTAATATTAAACTGAGTTTCTCGTATGATTTTTCGTTTTTGTAGGTTGGAAATACCTAATTTAGCCAGTACTTTTGTTTACAATGCACAATTTTTTTATCAATTATGCCTCAGAATGCTCGGTGAGATATGTTACATCAATAACATCTAATTCCTAAAAAATAATATGAAAGGAAAAAGTTACTTTGACTTTATAACTTCTTCAATAACTTAAAAATCTAAGCTCGAGAAAGTTTTTCCATAAGTGTCCGTAGTAATTCAAATTACTTTTATTAAAATTAGGTCTAAAAGAGCCACATCTTATCTTGAAGAAAAGGGATTTTATTATCATTTATGGGGGTACTTCAACGTGGTCCATAGAACGAATACACCATCCTAACCTCCTATTCTTCTATGAGGCGAGAGCTACACGTTTTATACAAATAGATCTCCGTTGCTGACACAAGTATACTTTTATTAGTATTTTCTGCTGAGAATATAAAGCTTTATTGACGGAGCTGTTTCCTCTGTACGGTTCCACATTTCGTATTCTCGACAGGAAAACAGCTTTAGCTACCAATGAGACGATAAGCATGTGATTTTAGTTTGTAAGATAATTTTCTTGGAAAGGGTTTTTTAACTTTCGAAAAATATAATGACTGTTTTAACTCTAAATAAAAATGAATAACAAATACCTAATCGATCGTTTCTGTTTCACAGACGACGAAACTCGAAAGTAGGTTATTCAGCTCCATAAATGATGTCATCCTGTTTTTCATGTCCCGTTGAAGCACAAATGTAAGATATTAGTTTTCTTAACACAAAACTCGCAAAAAACATTTATGAAAATATTTGAAATGGACCAGGCAGCAAATATTTCATTTCCACGCAATAATCTTACAAATGAATTGGGCATTTTAATTTTGAAATCTTGAAGAGGGGTAGATAACAGTATTCTTGGCGCTTTTTGCAATGTTTTGAAAAATGTTAAAGCTGAATACCCAACTGTGTTTAAGTGATTCTCTCCGTACTAGTTTCCTACAGTTGGAAGTGAAGTCTCGTCTGGCACGAGAAGTCCGCGTGTCGTGGTGGCTGCCTGCGTCCTCCCAGTCCCATCCCCGTCCCCGCTACCGTATCCCACCCCTCCACCGCTCTCGTCTCCGTCCCTGGCCACTCCCCCGACCCCGTCCCCACCTACGCACGCACCCTCGAGAGCCACAGCGACTGAAAGCGGGGGCGTTGACTCCCCACAAATGACGGGCCTTCTTTTTCGCGTTAGATGAAGAGGCGCTATTTTCCGCGTGACAGTTGCTGCTTCATTCGCCTGACGCAACGCGGGGGAAACAAAGACGGGCAGACGGATGGCGGCTGGGACGGAGGGAGCTGTGAATTTGGCAACGGTGGTGACGTTCAGGAGCGGCGGGGCCATCGCTAGCACCAGAACAATTTGAAGGGCGTGGGATGGGGAGAGGGGTTGGCGAGGGGGTGCGAAGGTGGGTTCGAGGGGGATGAGTGGGTGGCGACGGGGCGAGAGGGGGCGAGAGGGAGAGGTTGCCAGAGGAGGGGGGACCAGAGGGAGAGGAGGGCAAGGGGGGCTGGGCGAGGGGGACGAGGGGGTCGATGGGGTGAAGGGAGGCGAGAGGTGGTGGCGAGGGGTGCAGCGAGGGGTAGGGCGAGGGGTGAGGCGAAGCGTGGGGCGTGGGGTGGGGCGAGAAATGTGGCGACGTGGGGCGAGGGGTGTGGCGAGCGGTGGGGCGTGGGGTGGGGCGAGAAATGTGGCGACTTGGGGCGAGGGGTGTGGCGAGCGGTGGGGCGAGGGGTGGGCGAGGGGAATTACTACATAGATGGAAATTACCTAAATTTATTAATAAAAATAATAATTACCGTCAGATAGTTTCACCCGTGTCTTTCTCCGAATTTCATCAACATTGCAACATTATAAAAATATTTCCAATTTGTTAAATACCCCCAACTATTCAGTTAAAAACTCGTATTATGTCATTTCTCTCTTACCGAATTTTAATTTACCACCTCATCATGTTTTAATTTCTTCAGGTTTCAAAAGTTTATTCACTCGTATTCTACATAACGTGATTAAGGACAACATACATTCAAGATGGAATCTGATAAATGACTCCCCTATCCCCATTCTTGAATTAAAGACTGCCATTAGGTTAATTTTGACTTCTAGTGTTTTCCCTTTCAATAATATTTATAAATAAATTGTAGGAATTTCTATAATTTTGACCTTATACTTATTTCAATTTATCACAGACAAATATCTCTTTCTATTATTAAAAATATTATGTAATATTGAAATGTATAATGTTTTTTAGAATGAAAAAAATTGTATTATTGTTTCACGTAAGCTGATAAAGAACAAATTTATTGAACTTCTTAACACTATGCATCAGCCCCAAGAAACAAGTGACGGTGGAAAATACATCACCAGTTATTCTCGCACCAAAAATTATCTTTCAGAAAACAAACATTGGAAGTGACCTCATGGATCAGATAATCGACGATTACACACCTCGAAGGCGAAATTGGTGATGGCAAATGAGGTCATTTAATAATGTGGTTGACGTTGCTGCTTTGAATGCGAACATAACCTTTTCACATATGCTTGAAGCTAATCCAAGAGGGAAAGAGTTGTTATTTTTAAAGAAATTAGCAGAGAGCTATCTCACTTAATATGAAACAAGTGTAAAATATGCCCACATTCCTAAGTCTTCGGGATTTACAGCACAATAAATTTGGAAATGCCAGAGAGATCATTTCCAAAGAAAAGGAAGAGGTAAGACAAATATTTACAAATAATTTCAAGGTAAATTATTATAAATTTTCTCTATGTAGGTAATTATTTTCAAGTGCTATTTTCGCCCCTCCCCCCAAACAAAACACACAGAAAAATATAGTTCGTATAGTTCAAAAGCAATGTTTTCAAGAATATTCAAAAACAGGATTCTGTGCTGAAATGTGTAAAACATGTCTTATTATATGTTAAAAGTTTAAAATCCAAGTTTATTTAATAATAAAAAAATTCTTTCATTACCTCATTTCGGCCCCAACTCAGTGTATTTCTTACTAAGGTTTCTCACGCACACTAAGTGAAAAGACGAAAAATCCGAGTTCCCAGCATCGAAGGGTTAAATTATTACACATTTGTAAAATACACGAGCATAATAATTTAAATTTAGTCCAATATTACGCACGATTACATCACTTTTTCTTCTTACGAAGTGCCTGCGTTAGGGCGAGAAAGGTGAATCTCTAAATAACCGTATTTTTATTAAATTAAAATGAAAATATTAAAGCATCGGCACTGCATGTTCCGATTCACATTCACCCTCCACTTCCGCAAGGCACTATCGAATTTTTTTGGACAGCCTTCCCTTGAATGCCGTAGTGTAATCGATATCAGAGCACTGTATAAGCAAAACAGTCGCTGTGAAGGGCCCCAGAAGCTGCTGTTGAGTGCGGGCGCACTTGGAGGAAGGCGGAATTGAGTCATTGTCGGTTACAAATTGGTTACTCAGGTCAAAGGGATAGTTGAATGCCTGGTCCCGCTAAGTGGAGATTCTCCAAGAGGCAAGCAGGTGTTTGTGACAGGAAATATCCCAGAGAACATCCCTCTAAAATGGAACAGATGTGATGTAATATTATACGATTCAAAACAATCCGTTATGAGTTACGCTGTCATTATTCATAATTTCATTTTATAGATATGTTTTCTATTCAGATTTGAATATTATATCAATTTATCAAGCAAAATATCTGCACATTTTTATTAAATCTCTTTTCTAATATTTTAATAATTGAATTATCCAACTTATTTATGATTTTATGTTTATTTTATGATATATATGATATTATTTTACAGTATTTATAACTTGTGTCTAGGTTTTGTTGAATAATAATTGAAGCACTCAAATTTTACTGCAACAAAATATTGGATATGCATAAATTACTCTGATATGTTAATATTTTTCTAGTTCCACCTAAAATCTGTCTACAATAATATATTTCTGTGTGCAATAATTAATTCTGTCGGTATCTACGCAGTGAATATATAATTATTTGGAACTGGAATACATGAACTAGATAAGCATCTCTCTTTCAGTTCTATAAGCTTAAATAAATTGAGTGGCCAAATGAAATGAATCATTGTCCTGAAGTCAACATACGGTCAAAAATTGCTTATCGTTTGAAATATTTTTGAATACGTTAAGGAAGGATTAATTATCATAGAAATATGGTTTCACGTATAAGTTTTACATTTAATATCAAAAACTTATTTAAAACCTGAAAACGTGTGAGGCTCACATTCATCTTTTATAATTTTCTTATTCATTAATACCTCAAAATACAAGTTATCTAATAGGTATTATCCCCTCATTTATTCAGGTGATTGTATTCTTTAATGTCTTGAATCGGTTATTTTATTTTATTTGTTATCTTGTAATAATGATCAATGTTGTCCTTTGCACCTCAAATTTCATGTCCAATTAAAAGCACACTAATTTTTACTTTCGCGAATATGCAATACAGAGAAATTCTTGTAATGCTGCAGCAGTAATGTAATGCTTGGAAAAGAGCAAATTTTTCCACAGAAAAACACGTTTTGTGTGTTCCTGCCACCGAAAAAGTGGTCTTTTATTGATCCTATATATTAGAATTGTATTACGTTTATTTAATTAACGTGGTGCAATCAGAATTGAAGATTTGAATAAAATTACGTATGTTTTGGCAAGTAGTTATTTCCGTTTCTTTTGACCCTTTTAAAAAGGATGAACAGGAAGAATGACTTAATACCTCTCAATAGTTTAATTCACATAACGTCCTGATCACATATATTTTCATGTTTTCATAGCATGTACTAACATGAAGGAGCTTATTTAGTATCGAACCACTTCCTTTACAGGAATGGCAAACAACACATTTCTTATTTTGAATGAAAATCAGAATCTGGAAAAATGTTCAGAGGTACATGATAGTCTTGAATAAAACTTCGGGTACAAGAGAACACATTTTTTAGACAATTATTGAAAACAAATAATTTTTGTATATTTCACATTATAATATTCTGAATTTTTATTGAAATAAAGATCATGTCTTCATTTTAACAAAAATAATTGAAAATTTAGTTGAATACATCATTTACTTCAAATAAAATTTTCGATTGTAGAGAAATTAACCCTAAAACGACGGTGTTCTTTCTGTCGTTATGGAGTATCATATTTCAGCAGATTTGTTGGTATGAAATTCACGAACGTCAAATATTTTCTCATGGAAATAAATAATTTTGTTGTGGCGAACCGTTTTGTATACTTCTGATACTCTATTATCAGAATATTTATTATGAACACCTACAATTTAATCTGACCTTTATTTTTCCGTTTTAAAGCTGAACAAAGTTGTCAATATCTTTATTACTAAGTAATGATGAAGTCTTCATTCATATTACAACACAATTTTAACGTTACTCTTCAAAATATTACCCGTTTTGTAATTCTGATCACGTCTGCCTTTCCGAAACATAACATCTTAAACATCATAAGAATATATACCATTCTTAAACAAATGTGTTCACAGGTACATTAAATTTACAGTCACAACCGGATGTGTAGTTAAGATAAATCTATGCACTACGTACTCAGTCATATTAAAAGGAAAATATTTATACAAAAATACTCCATTTATTGATTTATACTTATAGAATTAAAAAGAGGCTAATTTTCAATGTCAACAGAAACCTGCTTGCAACAATGAAGAGGTTTCTTAACAAGCGTATTGTAGAACACTAGAGCCCTTTAGCTGAACCTCTACAAACGTCAACAGCACGTACAAAACGGCCCTGACAAGACCTAATACAAAGTGCTCGATGGTATAGCGAGCCAAAGGTACTACAAAATCTAGTGTATTTAAGACAGCATTCCGGAAGAACAAATCGGCACTCAGGTAATACTCATTGATTCTGGTTTAAATCTTTCAAACGGTTTACATTATTTTATATGATTTTCTTTACTAACAAAAGAGTTACGCTTTAGAATACAAATATAAATCTAATCTTAATTTAAACTTATAATTTATTGTAAGTATATTTATAAGTATATTATAATTAATATTAAAAACACACATGTCACTTTGTCATGTTTAATCCCACAGGCCGCTGATTACATTCAATTTTCTCCCTTTACTTCGAATAACTAGCATCATACACCTCTATTGCTACGACCGCCAAAATAATAACAAAAAAACTCAACTGCGCGCCCGAAACAACCAACAGCACATATCAGCAGAGCCAAGGACGTTTTCCCACGTCCCAGTCCAAGAAGATGACCATTGACAACGGACATCTGCAAACGAGCACCATCGACGCAACCACATGGCACTTGAATGCGCACCGTCTAGAGGTAAGCAACGAGCCTTGCTATTGAGACGACCTTGGCCCTTCGGGGATAAACCGCTACCGGCCAGCACTGTGCCTTCTACGACAGCCTGCAGGTCATGCATGTCACGTGACGGGTCGGCGCGGATAATGTCGTCGACCTCGTGCATCACCGTTGGTTTGAGACGCTAGGTGACGCTGTGCATTGCAGGTGGCGTCGGTTTATGGGGCGGCCTCCACTCCACCGTGTCGGTGTCCGTTGGCGCGGAGCGCTAGCTTGTCATGTCGGTGACCGTTGGCGCGGGGAGCCAGCTTGCCGTGTCGGTAACCGTTGGCGTGGGGCGCCAGCTTGCCGTGTGAGTAACCGTTGGCACGTGGCGCCAGCTTGCCGTGTCAGAGACCGTTAGCGCGGGGTGCCAGCTTGACGTGTGAGTGACCGTTGGCACGGACCGCCAGCTTGCCGCGGCGCTGCCGGTTGGAGCTTGGCGCCAGCTTGCTTGACGGTGTTCGTTGGCATGGGCTGCCAGCTTGCCGTGGCGGTCTCGAGGGTGGTGTGTGTCGGAACCACCACGACCACCCCTGCCACGCGTCATCGCCATCGTCGCTTGTCTCCATTACACCACAGCGCGCGGGCCGCAGTGCCTTGGCTGGGCAATCAACGCGATCGAGCGAGCCAGTAACCATCAGCGCGGCTTCGAAAAGGCTCATCAAGGAGCCTCAGGCGGCGACGGTCTAGGGCCCCCGTCGCATGCCGCCGGCTCGCACTCCGCATCGATCCTGGCAGCCCGACTTCTTGTGGCGGTGGCTGTCAGAATTCTGCAGACGATCGTGTATTATGCCCACGCAGGCAGGTTTTGGTGCTTTCCAGGAATGTGGGCATTGGAGATAAACAAGATCGGCTCTATCGCAAGGTTGGAAGTTATTTTCCAATGTGACAACGTTTGCGCTCGACCGTGTGACATCGCTGGAGGAATAGCTCGCGTGTTGGGCACCATGAAATCAAGCTAGAGCGCTTGCAAGCTGGCCATCGCACGGAGACGGCCTTCAGGGTGTAGTGCTTTGGGCAGCCTTGTCCGCAGCGGGAAGTTTCCCAAATGGAGGAACGCAAAGGCTCCGGTCCCCCGGCCAAGGTTTCATTGCTCCGCCGCTCGCAGGCCGGAGGTCGGGGCGGACGTCGTGGGTGCGTGCACGAGCGGATGCGATCCAAGCTCGAACGGAGGCGTTTTCTTCAGCATTGTCAGTCGAAGAATCTCCTCAGGGAGCTTTCCGATGATCACGATCCCGAGTTTGAGGTAACTGAACAACACCAGTGGTGGCGAAGAGAGAGAGAGAGAGATCCATGCATCACAAATGTCTAAGGAACGTTTTCATTTTCAGGAAGAATTCCATGGCGGAGAATTCCAGGAGACGTTTTGGGACATTGCAGTGGCATACATACAAGATAAATATCCTAATATTTCTCACAGCACCGTATCCCAAACACAAACCAATGGATCACCAAGTTCTTCGTGTTCTGAGTGTGAATAAGGATGAGTCCTTTAAAAGAGGACACTTGGCTTTTTTCTTGATGCTTGTGATGGCCATGAAGTAGACAAATATCGTACTTAGTTTGTTTAGGACGTTACATACATTTTTTTGTTCCTGCAAACTTCTGGAAAGAATGCTAAGATGATGATCTGCCAGATGCTATAAATCGGCGTTTCCTGTACGAAAATATGCATAATGTTAGAACTATGTTTTCTATTTTCTTTTCTTATTTCTATTCTTATTTCATAACCTAATTTGTAACTTTTAACAAAATATATTTTATTTGTTCGAAATTAACCTACATTGGCAGTGTCATCATAATCCGCATATAAAATAATGTAGAATGTCAATCTAAAATACATAAATCATGATTCAAAGTACTTGTACAAAATAATAACAATACAAACAACTAAACATAAACGACCGCCACAAAATGTACAAGTAAGTCAAAACAAGTTTAGAGAATCTGAATATTATATTTCCTTATCTTCCAATCCAATCAAATAACTACCTATTTTTCATCTCAACATTTTCTGTATCACTCGTTTCTAAATTAATAACACTCGGGGAACATTTCATTATTTACAGTAGATGATCGTATGTATGATTGTTAAAAGTAAGTAAAATAAATTCGTTCAACTGATTATAGTAATTATCCTTTTGTAGCAGATAAACTTGCTCAGTAGATTGCATTTAATTTAAAATGTTCATTAACATTTCCAAGGTTCAGTAAGAAAAATGTCTTATTTACCTAGTTAATCCGCACCTCTTTAGTTGTGTGCTTAGAATATTTCACATAAAAGATATTAGATGAGCACTTAATCCACCATCAATTTTGAATGCATGAGACCTTTTTCGGTGACATCTGTGTACGGAGAGAAATTGCCATTGCTAAGGAACGACAGGAACAATATGGTTTTGTTCTAGATAATTGTTGTCTGTAACACATTTTGCACGTTCGCAATCATGAGTTCTGAAATTGTTATTTATGATACTAGTGGTAAAAGTGAAATATTTTGCGAGAAAGAAATGTTGCGACAGGAGATCCATAGAGCAAGTGGGGCAATTCTACGCGTAAAATGAAATCACTTTTACCACTTGTTACCCTGTTTTTAAACAGCCTTGCCGCCTTTCATTTTATTCTAATTCAAGTACACAAATCGCTTCATGATACATTAAGGTCAGTAGTAGCTTACGCGGTCAGACGAAACCATATGGTTGTTTTCTTTCTATGGTTGTTTGCATTCCCAGTTTTTTCTATATACTTTTCTTTGTTATTTAAGTTCCTATCAACTACTAGGTCATTAGCGACCACTAAGCGATTTTAACTTCATGGTATCTATGAGGATGAAACGATATGGTGATGATAAGGGGTGAAAGGACGAACACAAACAGCTATGCCTGAGGAGGGACTCCAATCCGCGTAGTGGTCCAAGATCACTACGGCACTGCTGTTTAGCAATCTCGGCCACGGGGCCGACACTTCACCGTCTTCTCACTTTTAGTACTACTACTAAATACTGAACTTTTCGCACGCTATGAATTTCCGGAAAGATCTGCTTTTGTTAGTGGCTGTCAAAAATATACTTTTTACAAAGTAAACATCTAAAAAACACTTTCGGCTATTGGAATTTACAACTTATTTAAAATATATCTCTGCTTCAAATTGACAATACTCTCACTTATAGAACATAAAATAGGAGTCTTCTCTAAATTGATAATACTCATGTCACATTAAATTATTTATAGAAAGCGTTCTCTCGAAAATCAATGTTAAAAGTTTCATAAATATGCTCAACTGATTATAGAATTAGTCGTCTAGTTGCAGACCAGGTTGATAAATAGATTACACTTAGTTATAATTTCTCATTAAAATTTCTAAAATTAACTAACTTAATTTCTAAATTACCTCGTTAATCTGCACGTATTTGGTTGTATGCTCAGAATTTATCACATAAAAACATTTGTTGATCGCTTACTTAATCCACCATTAATTTGGATTGCATGAGACCTCAAGAGTGAGGTAAAAATTGCTATTGCTAAGAGATGCCAGGAACAAATATGATTTTGTTGTAGGTAGCTATTGTTGTCTGCAACACTGTTGTATGGTCTCAATCGTGTATTCGTATAATGTAATGTAACTATTTTTTATGGTTCACTAGTTCTTTGCTGTAAGTTTACGGACCTGAAACAAGAGATATAAAGGTATTGTTATTACCCTTACAGACCTTTCTGATGCCCGCGCGGATCTTTTGAATACTTTATGGCCCGCTCTAATACAAATACAACATTTTTTTTTGAATTCGATTTTAAAGTTGATACAAGCAAATTCAATAAATAAAGAGCACAATGCTCAAATGAGTCGTTATATACCTTATTTTGCTTAATTGATACGAAACTTGCAATTTTAGAATGTTCCCATGAATTTCTAATTGTCATCAACCACTCATATTTCAATGTTACTAATCACCTTTTTTAACAATCATATATGTTTCTTGAGTACCAGCACTTTTAGTAGTAATAATATGTATAAGGCACATCGGCTAACATCCTCGAAATGTTATTTTTTGACGTTATGAAAAATTCTATATGACGGTTGTCTATAGAGGCAAATAACCTGTACCATTTCATCGGCGATGTTCATTCTGTTATTCACACTGTTACGTAACTGTCAAATACATCACTTACATTTTCATATATTTATCGAGAGTTAACTGGAAACCACTGTCCAAAGCTTTGTTAGGTTTTGCGAGAATTTCCGCAGGACATTCACAATATTCTTTCGTTTGGTACGAACAAATCAATCTAACAACAACTATGCATTAGTAGTTACATAAACGTTTGGTTTTGTTTATCTAACGTCATATTGACAAATGATTACAACAATGTGACTTTTCACGGTTGACGCACGTAAAATTATAAAATGTTTCGAATTTTTCGTTTTATTCAGCAATGAACTATTTAACTATCAAGTTTTGTATGCACCACGAGCGTTATTAGATGCTTCTGCCCCTCAGGCGACTTCCAATCCCTCGGGCCAGAGACCTTCGCGTTTGGAAGTCACTCTCAGGTCAAAAACATCTACTTAACGCCCTAGATACATAAGAACTATTACGTACGTAAAATTAAAAATTCATAGAATTTTTTTCTAAATGCTTCCTCCAAACTCGTCCCAGTTGCCATTTATCGCCACCAAAAGTATAGTTTTTTCACATTTTCTCAATTTTTCGGCCTATAATTGCAGAACTCAAATATAACTTTAAGAATGTTATAGAAGCATAAAACCTCATCTTTCTCAAAAATGAGACGAAATTTTTTCTTTAAACGTTTGATACGGATAGTGCTAAATGCACTATATAAGATGATATAAACTGTTATGCTGTGTTTTCATTTGTTTAGTCTTTTTTAATTACACAAATGTAATTTTATTGACACCTCACGTCATTAATATGTACATTAACGGGAACAACGAAGTTTTGTATACATTTTTGAATTTGTAAGTACATTTGCTTCAAATCGTGTCATAAAGTTTCTCGAAAACACAAAAGTTTTTCTGTGAGAATGAGCTCGATATTTTGCATTTTCTGTAACGATGAAATGCTATTTTCACGAAAACCGCTGCAAATGTTTTTAAGCTTTTTCGATCGGATAGTGCTAATGGGACAAAACCGAAAAGCTAACCTGAACCAAAGAAATTAGGAAACGAAATAGTACGAGATAGTCTGTGCCATTGTGAAACACTACTAGTTTAATGTTGTGTTACTACATGCTAAGTAGATATTAATTGCTATGGCCTTCGGCTTCGAGAAAAACAGTGAAGCACGAAGGTGATTCATTGTCACCCAGGATAAGTTATTTAGATTAAATATTTAAACTAGCGTACCCGTGCGAGAACTCTCGTATGTTAAAACCCACCCTTTCCCTATCCATTTGTCTATTCTTTCAATTAAGAAGAAAAGTTGTTAATGAAACGTGTTTATTTTTTTAATTTATAAATGTAGCTTCTAATGTACTTGCAGAATATCAAACAAAATAACAATACAACTGACGTTGAAAACAAATGTTCAATAAAAGTTTATTCAGCATTATAGAGAGATGTTCTCGGAACAATTCATACTTCTTTAAAAACAACTTTGAACAAATTATTCACTCCTCCTTGAGAGTTAGCTTTTCGCTCTCCTTAATAGTCACAAACATAATAGAAAAGGTTTTTTCTCTTCGGAAAGCAAAGCAAAGTACTGCGTAAATACCGATCAAGCAAATAAACCCTACTCTTTGCAATATTATTCGACTTTCCTTGATTTGTTATGAGGAACAGAGGGGGTTTTGGAGAGTCAGGGTGCCAGCTTGCTGGGGTGCGAAAATTGAAAAATTATTTGTGTATTAAAACGTATTGGATTATTTTCAACGTTCTTACGTACCTCAAGAAAAGCAATTCTGAGCCAAGAAATAAACTAATATTTTCACCTTTGAGTACTAAGTACAATTTGTTACCATTGGAAACAATTTAGTACGC
The DNA here is from genome assembly GCA_031308135.1 of Acheta domesticus. NCBI lineage: Eukaryota > Metazoa > Arthropoda > Insecta > Orthoptera > Gryllidae > Acheta > Acheta domesticus. The sequence goes on along the minus strand of JAHLJT010000631.1, from coordinate 48,997,686 downwards.
TTAGACTTCACTTCGGTACATGGGAATATTACTCAAAACGATGTTTGCATATTGAATATCTTAACGAACCGACACCTTGAGTTTAATATCAAACGGTGTATTATTTACAATATGAGTTTGCAGCTGGGCATTGATGTACATTCTTTCCGACACCACCAACATTTAAATCGTGCATTTGGACTGCGAACGTTGGCAGTTGTCGAGTGACTTCTCCTATTCTTTCTATAATTTTAAATGTACTTGCTTTTTTTCATTAATTCGCGTAGTGTTGTAGGCCAGCGCGATTTGATTTTTGTTTTTCATTTATTTCGAGCTATTTTACTTTAGCTAATTTAAAACTTTTGTTCTTTGTGTTGTGCCATACACAAGTTTTCGCCTACTACCTCCGCGTACTCGTGCGAGAACTCTCACATGTTAGACCCTATGTTAGATCCCTATCCTTATATTTCCATTTTAAGAGGGGAAGTAGTTAACGAAACGTGTTATTTGTTTAAAACTACATAAAGGTAACTTGCAATGTATTAACTCAATATCAAATAAATTAAAAAAACAATGCAATTGATGTTTAAAATAAATTTTCAATATATGTTTATTCAGTATCATGGAGAGTTTCTTGGAACAATTCACAGCACTTCCTTAAAGACATTTGAAGTAATTATTCTATATTCTTTGACAGTTAGCTTTTAGCTTCTAATGAGTCACAAACATATTAGAAAAGCTTTTACTTTTGAGAAAGCTACGTGTCTGAACCCGCTGACTTTAAAATTTCATCGAATGGTAGCGAAAATACTGGTAAAGGTAAAACACACAGTCTTCACTCTTCTCTGTGCGCCCACATCCCTCCTCAATTAGGTACAGACACCGGTAGAATGTTAGTTGATTGGTTTCACTACACGCAAAGAAACAATCTTCATAGGTATCAAGCAACTATAACGCCCATATTCTCAATACCGTGTAATACGAGAATTATCGTCGAGTCCAGATTATTCGCGAATCAAAGCAAAAATCCTTATTCACGAAGCAGGATCGGTTGCGATTCGAGGATTAGACACCTCGATTTCGATCCGTGGGTTATACATCCGATTTCGGCGTATAATTCGCGAATTGCACTTGTTGCCATTGGCGACCCTGTTAAACAATACAGACGACTCCGCCAAGTACGATTTGTTTGCTGTTGAATTTATGGAATGCGTTTGAAATAAAGAAAGACTCCTCTATTTGCTTCCATTCCGTCATCAGTAACATAAATCTGAGTAGTCAGTTAATGCTGAATAATTTTGAATAATAATATTGTTTCTAGTAACGGGTTCAGCAATTATCGTATTTAATATTATATAATTTGGACTTATCATTCTATCAGTGCAGGTTATTTTTTAATAAAATCACATTATTAGCTTTTGCTTTCAATTAAAGGTATGGTCATAGTTTATCTTACTTTCATCTATTAGAATGTCTTTTTAATTTTTACATTCACTATAGGAGATCATCAGAAATATATACTTGCAACACCCAAAAACAGTGTAGATATTGTTAACATAATCAGGCAAATAAATGGTCAAGGAATTTCAAGTTAAATATTTGAATATACCATAAATTCAAATGGATTACAAAGGTTTAAAGAAAGAATACAATAACAATTAGACAAAAATGCTACTAAGTAGATCCTTGGTTAAATTGAATTATAAGTTTTTTTCATTTGAAGTAAATAAATAAAAACTGAATGCAGTTAACAAATATTTTTATTTCATTAATGTTCAATATTGAAACAGAAACTTTTCTGGTAAATAAATGATAATTTTCACAAATTTAATGCCCAAATACAGGAATATTACTGAAACCTAAGTTATAAACACAATAAACAAAATAGAAAAGAAGAGACATAGCAAAATATGCTGAATGGTTTCAATGTAATGAATATTTTATTCTTTTTCTAACCATTTGTAGAACAAATATAAAATCTCAAATTGCTAAAAACAAACAAATAAAGGATGTAGTCCATATTTGATTCCATTACTAATTTAATGTGTAGACAAAAATTTAATTTTTTTTAAAGAATGAATTGTTTGTTCTTCATATCTTGATAATATTCAAATTTTAGGTACATAAACATTGCATCCTCAACTCATGTTCATTCATAAACTCAAATTCTTCTTGATGCTTTAAGAATGTGGAATCCTTCAGGTACTGTTTGCATTCCTGGGAAGTAGATACCATTCTCATAATTTCTGGTCCCTTTCGCAGCTGCTGGTACTGGTTATCTATCTCTGACATATCCTATTTGGAAATAAAATACTCATTTTTAAAGGATATCTTTATGAGTCCCTTTTTCTAAATATGAATATTATTGCATAAAGAAAGGTTCCATTCATTGTAGACAATCAGGTGATAATAAAATATATTTCATACAAGGTTGAAATTTGTACATAAAACAAAGTTGGAATTTTTACAATGTTTCAGAGATAATTTGTCTCCATCATCACAAATCATTTGTCTCCATCACATGTCAATCACAATCACGTCTCCATCACAAATCATTTGTCTCCATCGTCAGGTACTTTTGGCTTATATCCAATATAAGCCAAAAAGTACCTGATGATGGAGACAAATGATCTCTGAAACATTGTAAAAACTCCAACTTTGTTTTATAACAATAATGATTGTTGACAAACTTCAACCTTGTATGAAATATTTTTTTATTATCACCTGATTGACTATAATGAATGGAACCTTTCTTTATGCAATGAAGAAAGACAAACAATAAAAACATACGAATATTATTGACATGAATACGATTGTAGAAATTGTAAAATAACTGGTTTCATCACTGCCAACAAAAGTTTGCTGATAATAAAGAAAACTTGTTTCATTTATCTACAATGTCAATGATATGTCACAAATCCATCAACGTTATAGTAAAGATTACCAAAGATGAACTTCAGGAAACATAAGTGTTTCAATTCATTTACAATTGAGAGTGTAGAATTAGATTTTTGAAAAGAGAATAAATGAAAAAATAAATTCAGCACTCTACAAATGCTTTAAAAGATGGTTCGGTTGTTAAAAAATTGATAATAAAATTACTAGCAATAAACAAATTGAAAAACCAAAACAATTTTGTTTTAATTACTTCCCTTATACAACAGATCTTAATTTTTTTAAATCCTAAGTTCAGAAATCCAACCCTGCAATCAGTCCAAACATAAATAATATTCTAAAAGAATGTTTGATACTGGAATCCCAATCTAATATAGACTATGCACATTAACAATATGCACAATATATTTATAGAAGTTGTGGTATCAGATATCATAAGACAGATATATAAATCAATAATGATTGTTGACATTTAATTAATCTTTCTTTAAATTCAATGATATTATAAAATGTAAATGATTTTTAAAATTCAATATTTTTTATATTTAGCCTACCTTACATTTCAGCAACGAAGTAACAATAATCTGCTTCAGCTTCCAGAAATAGAAGGGTATTTTTCATTAAACAAGTATATATTACTATGGATTCAGAGAAGCACAAAACATAAATATGAATTAGTACATTTAACAATAAGAGTTCATGAAAATGTGCAAATAATAGTTTTGGAATCTATGTGAAAACCAAAGAATATTTTATATACTATTGACATTTATTCCAGTATGTCACACCAAAACAAAAATAAAATTTTATTTTGTATCTTCTGAAGAAGACAAAGTAACTTTGATATCTGGGCAGGATTATTTCCAATTTTTGAATTTTATGACAATTATGCTGAATTTGTTTTTGTTTTATTAAAAGACATGGTTTATCATGTTTTATTGTATACATTTCATTTTAAAAAATTGTGCAAGTATTACTTGCATTTGAATGTTTCATGACATCATATTTGATTTGACTTTGTTTGGTAAAACCATGGTTTAGGGTGGCACGATTCCTTTGAAAATAGTCTTGAGGTGAAATTATTTTATTAGTTGCACTAAAAACTACTGAAATAACCTTTGCATGTAGCCCTTCACCAGAACACAAAGTATCAATCAAAAATATTTGTAAAACTCTTGGTAGAGAGCCAGTACTGTTGTTTTGAAAATTAAATACACAACTTGCAAGGTAGATAAAACCAAAAACACTTACTTCGAGTCATATTAACTGCCTTTCCATATCCCAAATCATAGTCACATGCAGTACGTTCTTCAGGCGGATGAATGCAGTAATTTTCCCATCCAATTAAGTACACAGTGTTGTAACTGCTTCTGTCATTGTAAATAGGAACTTTATTATCACTCCTGCCTTTTAAACCATTCTTTTCAAGCCTTTATAGTTGTTCTTAAACTGCTAAACAATACTTACTGCGTTGAAATTCGTTTGCAGGTTATGTGATGCTTCTTTTTTGCTTTTGTAACTTTGCTTACAACAGTATTCGCGTATTTGTCAATGACAATTGTGAAAATATTAATTTCTTAAATAGAAATGTTAGATTGGTTAGCCCTGGATACATTACTTAGTACGCGAAATGATAACATTGGAGATCGCGTTTGAAGTGGCGCTATTACTAATGTTTACAAACAGAACCACATCGAATACTCCACAGCCAATCACATTCCTGTAACATTCTGGCCAAGGGTAACCCTCGAATCCGCCAATTCTCTGATGACCGCGGTTTGTGAATAAGAATTGAGAGTTATCCGAGTGTTAACCTAATCCACGAATTCCTCGATTCACAGATTATTTTCGAAGTAATCCATGATTGAGAATACGCCCGTAATAGTACTTCTAGTTGTTGCTGGAGAGCCAATCTTGAATTAATAATTATGCAAATAAACCTCGTCAGACTGCACAAACTACGGTGTTAACAGAAAGCGTAAATAAAGATTGTCGAATCTAAGCCTTCTAAGTGTGTCGCCACAAAAATTGCTACTAGCAGGAAGGGCTGAAATACTGAGGTGGCCTTGATAGTACTGAAGCGTGGAACCGAAAAGTTAATTGAATGGGTCGGGGAATATTTCATCTTGTAGATTATGGTGTGAAAAATGTTTCTTTGAGGCCCTTAGCCTCAAAATTTTACTTTTTAAGGCTCTAAAACGCTTTGTTTATGAGTTATTTGCCGATATAGATTGACATGTGATGCGGGTTGCATTTTACATGAATATTTCGATGCTTTTTTTTAAGAAATCATCCAAATTTTTAAAGTCAAAGTGGAATTTGTCAAGTCTCCGTGAAATTATCTTTCATTAGAGCCCTCATTTATAAATATTGGTTGCGTGTGAGAGCCGGAACGCAAAGGTATACTACTGAAATAATACAGGAGACGATTTTGTGAAATAAGAATACCGATAAACCGAGGTTTAACTACAGGAAAATAAAAGAGATAATGCATTCAGTAATCAATAATTATTCAGGCGGTGTCTATGGTAATGCAAGTAGAAAACGTAAATTAAAAAATTTGCAGGGAATAGAAACTGTTTATTCGGCGACGAGTTTTGTAGCAGTGATGTGAGGGTGCGAGATTCGTGAACCACTATTTGTTGAAAAATCCTGCCACCGTCGAGACTCGAACCTGGGATCTCCCGGTCAGAGAGACTGCAGTGACAGTTGATGCCCTGAGCCATCTCTCCCCAGTTAAGATGAGAGTGGTACACCTACTTTTGTGTCCATTGCTGGATCCCCTACCCAAATGGTATGCAACTGTCAGGGGCGATCAGACAAAACCAGGGGCCAAGGGCAGCTGACCGTTGTTTAAAAAAAAATCCCTCCTCCCACAAGTCAATAAATAGAATTTGTTTCTCCATGCATCATAAATAACTTTTAGTGTTCAATTTGGATTAGAGATAAATATATTTTTCATTTCTTTTGAAATAAAAAAAAAATCAGGCTCCCCAGGCAAATTGCCCCAGCTGCTACCCCTTTTGGACACCCCAGGTAACTCTTCAAACCACTACTATTGAAACACAAAGAAGCAATGAAGACTTCGCTATTCCGCTACTGAGTGCATTCCTTAGAACAGGGCTGTCCTGAACTGGCGGCCGGATCTTTTTGTGCGGCCCGCGAACTGCTTTTAAAAAATTTTATTATACCAACCAAATACAATACAATTGCACAATTCATATTATTTTCATTTAATGGTATATTTTCCCGTTGTATGTACATTCATAATTTAAGTTTGTTGAATAAAAGTATCTAATATATATGTTTCAGTATAATCTTAGTTAGGATAAAAACGATCTTAAATTTCAGTGCGGCCCGCGGCATAACTAGAATTTGATATGTGGCCCATAAGCCCCTCTAAGTTGGACAGCCCTGCCTTAGGACAATCGCGGAGCACTCACAACAAACCACAAGCGAGACTTGAAAGGATCCTTCATTGCCCCTGTAACACGGACCGCACGCGATGGACACTCCTACGCCGTGACGGGCCGCCCTTCCACAGAGACGCTTCCCGCGCTTCCTTCGACGCAAGGAGAAAGCTCAGCGCTCGAGGTCCGAATCTTGTAGCATTTACATCCGCGCGCGCGCAGACATTAACGCGATTAATCCGACACCCTTCACTTTCACTTCGCGGGGGCCGAGGGAGGGCGGGGGGCGGGGCGGGGGTGGGGTGGGGGCGGGGCGGGCGTGGCGGGGGCGGGGCGAGGGCGGGGCGGGGCGGGGCAGGGGGGTGCGGGCGGGGTGCCACTCTGCGAGGCGTCAGGGGTTGAATCTGCTCCGCACTGTCAGACCGCTGCCCCTCGAAGGGTTACGACTGGCAGGAAGGGGAATGTAAGGAAAAGGACAAGAAGGGCGTTAGGGGGGGCAAAGTGTCATGTGGAAGAATGACGAGAAGCCAGTAGATTTCAACATACATTTATACAGATAAATATTAAAACATATATGTATTCTAACGAGGTGAAATTGAATGTGCATTTGCCAGCAACAAGACATGTGTATGCACGGCGTACTTGGGATGGGAACGTAGGTTAGCAATGATTTCGATGACATGAAATCGGTCGAGGTAAGAAGAAAATGTGAAATCAACGACCAGACGAGAAGCAGACGTTCTGAAATACAAATGAGAACTAGACGTTTTGATATACGTTCGGGAAATGGACGTACTAAAATACAAATGGGAAGGTTTGAAGACGTTGTGAAATAGATTTGGAGTTATAAACGAAGTTGTCAATGATAGTAGTATACTGACTGCACATTTAATTGCATATTGACTGCACATTTCATTGAAGGCAATATTAAGGAAAAGTATAGTATACGCTGAAATATTTAAGAAAGATGATGGTGCAGTATACTGAAAGTTAATAAATGTTCTTTATTTTGAAATTGGAAGCGTTTGAATTTAATAGTTCAGTAAGTTGTCAAATCTACAGTATATCCCGAAGAATTATCAGCTCCTAATAAATAATTAAATAGATATTTCTATTTTTCTTCCCATGACGTTAATTTATGAATGAAAAGTACAACCATCGCAGTATTAAGCGGCCCCCGTGTGTACAGAAAGGATCTGCCGTTAACAAATGAAGTCATGGCAAGAACATGTTAATTCAGAAATTATCAAAATTGAGTTAACAGGATAGAGCAATTATTCAGTGGCTGACTACCATCTCACGAAGTTTCAATATTTTATATTTTTATGAACTGTGTGCAAACCTAGATTCAAAACTATCTATGTTTATCTGCAGAATCAAAAATTTAGAACTATTTTTTCTCAAATTAATAAAGAATGAGTAATTACTATCCGTATACCGCGTAAATGGGAAAAGAAAATCAGAGTTTGGTGTAGGGCAGTCACACACGTTGACCTGAAGTCTTAACCGGTCAGTATTAAGCTCTGTTCGCCGTAAAGAAAATCGAAGCAACAAAACGGGGTTATGGAATAGAGTGTGTGTGGTTTTTAAGACAAAGCCATTTGGCAACACGACGGGGACACTATGCCTGTTACTGCATTGGATACTCACAATCTGCTCGAAATTATGAGTTACCCATTGTTTCTGATTCGGTTGATGCCATTAAAGCAGTTGGCAAAATCAGTAGCTGTGTACGTGACGCTGTGTCCATTTTAATTGATATTTGAAAGAAAGATGGTTATGTTTTTAAACTTGAACTTTTCTTGATGACCCCATTTATTCTGAATCAACGGATTTTATTAAACGAAAATTAAAAACACATCTATTAGCAGGGCTGTGATCAAATTTGACGTCAAGTACTTGACATATTATCGTTATTTACGTCACCCGAAAATTTGTTACAATTTACAAACTGCATCTAGGCTGTGGCATTAATGTCGGACATTGCCGGGCGTTGTCGGGTTTGCCATTTTCATGTATAAACAAACTATATACGTTATTCCCCACAAACCAACCCTTGGAACAAACAACCTTGCACCAGAAATCCCCCTACCCTTTTCATGCCCTCAAGAACAACCCACTACCGCCCAACCAACCTGACAGTACAGATATGCAATTCAAAAGGTAGTGCATCAATTGTCACCAATTTGCTTCATTTCTGTAGGCTGGACACTTCCTCCCCACAGCCTCTGGTCTTACTGTCACTGGCTTTCCCCACTCTGGAACGATCCCTTTCTTGGATGCAGTCACAGCTTCGCGAATGGTTGACAATTCTATTGACCGGCAGTGTAATATTGAGAGTAAGTAGAAGTGGCCTCCTCTGGTGTCCGGAGGAGAATTGTAGCGGCTGGCTGCTCTGAATAGAAGAATTGTGTGGTTTCTTCCGTCAATAACAGGTGAATGCCGGACCGAAACCCTAAAATCCAAAGTCCCAAAAAATTACACACGGAAGCGTCCTTCTCCCCCTTTCAACTTAACTTACATGCACAACATTATACTTCTTCCTTTACATACGTCTAATTACAAGAATGATAATACCGCAGATGTCAAGAGACCACAGTTCGGAGCTTAGAAGTTGTCCCGGCTGGGACGGTACATCACTCGGAGAAAATAAGTGAGAACGAGGAAACCCTCACATACCGACGTTCAGCTCGACATTGGATCTCAAGCTCCAATGGCGGAGATACACTGCCACCTCCCCGGATATAACGTGCATTACATGTACGAAACTAATGATCAAAGGAATAGGGGCGCCCGTTAACAATCAACGTTATGAACACTCTTCATCATTCTCCTATATCCTACGACATTCTCTTTCGTACCGACTTTATTGTTATTCAGGTCTTCAACCGACTTCATTTGTACTCGAAAACCTTCTCGTCTATTTCGCCTTCAGGCGCTTTTCTCGCCCTCGCCTCTCCTCTCCGACTCTCCGCCCTCCGCGCCTACCGCCTTCGCGGGCCTCCGGACCGCCCAGGGGCTCCGCTCCGGTCGCGCCACCGGCTCCGCCCCCGCCCACCTCGGCCCCCCCCCCGCCACGACCCCCCGCTAGTGCTTAGTACTGGGAGCGGCCGCCGCCGCACTGCACCGCGGCAGCGCGCCGGTGAGAGCAAAGTTTGGCGGCGTCTTGGCCGTCCAAGCGGCGCGCCCTGGGCAGCCGGCCGCCAACTTCACCGCTCTTCTCCCGCGGGCCTCCCGCCTACCATCGCACGGACCGACGTCGCCTACCCCCACGCGCCCCCCCCGTCAACGCCCCGTTTCCGTTCCCGACAACTACTTGGACCACAATCCCGTGCTCTGGAACCACACTCCCACCTCCAACCAAGCCTCCCCCACACCGCTACCACTGCCTTCTCTGCTTCTTCACCACCATAAGCGCCCACTCACGTCGCCGTAGGTCGCAACGCTCAGAGCATGCCTGCGACCCACCTCGCCACACCTTCGTCAAGCATCCGCCATCCCCGGACGCCACCCTTCTCCGCCAACCACCCCACTCCGAAACGCCCCCCTCAGTCATCCACCCGACCCGAACGTCCACCTCGTCAGCCACCCGCCACCGAACGCCCCCTCCGTCATCTACCCACACGGTCGTTTCCCGCCTCTCGCTCGACTCTCACTATCGACCGCGCCGCAAGAACCCGAGCACGTCTGTCTCCACAAAATACTCACGTCCCTGCTACGCCTCTGCTCCACCACAATTACCTCAACTTTTCCACCACCATCTTCACCAGCACCACCACCCACCAGCAACCTTTGCCACTACCACCTTTCGCCACCACCTCGCCACCACCGTCACCTCAACCTTTCGCCACTATTTCTGCCACCACCTTCGCCAACACCGTCGCCACCACCGTAGCCACCGCCGTCACCACCATCTTCATCACCATCTTCGTCACCACCTTCACCACCACTTTCGCCACCACCGTCGCTACCACCGTCGCCACCATCTTCATCACCATCTTCGTCCCCACCTTCACCAGCACATTGCGCCACCACCGTCGTCACCATCTTCATCACCACCTTCGCCACTGCTGAAAAGTCGTAGTTCCATCCTCGCCGTAGCCCCCAACCCCAGCTCCTCATCTGTGCTTCCCCAACGTCCCACAAACCATACTCGAGTCTACCGCTCCCATATTACGTCCACCAAAAAGCCAGACACCTACCTGACTCTTCTGACCCATCCCCAACACTCGTTCCCAACCCGTCAACGGCCCCCAGTCCTGCCCCGCCACCGCCCCAGCCGCAGTCCCTGCCTCTTCTCCCGACTCCTCCCCGCCGCGAAGTCTCCTCACTGAGTGCTCTGTGTACAGTCACAACTCGGCGACTCCGCCTCACAGACGGAGCTTCCTAGTTTCGCCTTATTTGTGAGTGGAGGAAATGTGCAATGCGTGTATCCAGACAGAGGGGATCAATTTAGTATTCAGTAAGACCGAGCACAACGCGAAATACTACGTTGTCGTTAACCACTTTTGATTCTCGGTTAGGAAAAACGAACATTCATTTGTCCCACTTTGTTGCTTATCAATTACAAATTATTTACTGATTTCGAAATATGAGGTACAATCTCTAGCCTTGTGAGAGGCCTTCGGTTTCGCTAGATAAAGGCACATAGGAAAAAACAATTAAGGTTTCGATATTGATTTAAATATCCAAACTAGTGGTGCTGAAAACAGCAAAGATTTTCTCGCCCGTAATTTCACGCAAAATTGCGCGAAAAGAGACTCAATTTTTTTTAAAATTGTACATGACCTTAGTTCAAAATCTATCTTTAAGGAATAGATTTCATTAAAGGAAAAAAGTATCTATATTCATAACTGTAGGTATAGGAAACACCGAAAAAACCTTGTATTTTTTTCATTTTCGAAAAACGAGTTTGCAACGAACA
>JAHLJT010000631.1:48896588-48985478 GCA_031308135.1 Acheta domesticus | reverse complement strand
GATTGTGAAAAAAATTGTGAAAGGTTGACCAACATTTTGAAGGGCGAGGAAAGGAGGCACATGAAATTGAAGAAATGACCAAGATGGCCAAGATTATTGAAGCAATGGCAAAAATGGTCAAGAATGAAATGTCAAACGACAATCACGGAGGTCACAACTGATTTAAGATGACTACGGAGAGCGGCGTACGAAGAGAAATTGAAGAGCTTATTTTCTGATGTACTTTTTACATGAAACACAATTATCTAGAAGGGAAGAATCCACTTTTCAGCCTTACAATTCAAGATAGGATTCAAGCGATTATCAGTATGCTGTTTACAGTATAGCAGAAATTCATTTTTTGAATACAATATTTCACAGCGTGAGGGGAGAAGCCTCATAAGAATTTTTTTGATACGTAAAACTACAAGGCAAACAGAATAAAGATACACATTTCTGGAAAAGCTCTTAAAGCCAGAAAATGAATGAACTGCGAAGAGTATAACCCGGTTCAAAATAACACGGGCAAATGGCGACGAAGTGAAAGTGGAGTCGGAGGAGACTGAGAGGAAATGCAAGTTGGAGAAAGCATCAGCAACGAAGGTGACGGAGGTAAGAGACTAGGAAAGAAGTTGGAGTTGTTGAGTGAGGAAGTCTTGGTTCCGGTATCGTTAAGTGCCGAGTCCCGTTAATACAGAAAATGCGCTTGTTATATCGCGAGAGGTGCCGTTGTTCCTCCTGCAATTCTGGAATGTGAGAATCCGCGCTAGCCTTCACGTCGGCTTGCAGGATTCTCCTCTTCAGATATCTCTCCTAGGGCCGTCCACAAATTACGTAACTCAAATTTCGAGTATTTCCATGCCCCCCCCCCTTGTAAACGCAGTTCCCTATCTATCTATTAGTGGTCAGGCGGAAGAGCAGGCTAAAATGGCCTGAGCCTCGCCACCAATAAAGACATTTTATTACTTATTTATTTATTTATGTAACGCTGCCTCCAGAACCCCCCGCCTTTTCCCCTTTAGCGTACGTAATTTATAGATGCCCCCTACCGTGGACACACTGATAAGGGACAAGCTTCTAACTCGCAACCGGGCTCTCAACATGCACAGTAGTGTAGTGCAAGCAATTGTGTGAGTGTGGGGGGGGGGGGGGAGTAACAGTAGAGGAATGGGCTAAAAATGAAGGAATGGGTGCGTAAGCTTCCGCGGCCGGTGTCTTATTGTCTAGGCTATCCAGGACTAGCCGCGTCTCTGTCGTGATGACAGACTTTCGGTCAACATGTTGTGGCCTTCCTGTAAGTAGCTCTGAAGAAGACCACAACATGTTGGCCGGACACGTAAACCTTCACGACAGAGACGCGGCTTGTCCCGGATGGCCTAGACAATAAAAATGAGGAATGATAGCGCGCAGTCCATGGTCCCTATCTTAAAGTACTCTTACCGCATTCGCCTTGTTTTGGTCTGAGAAACCACGGAAAACGACCGCTGAAACAACCGACCGCGAGATATCTCCGCCAGCCAGCAGCTAGTGGAGACAGCTGTGACTTAGTGGCCCGAGGACTGCGGGACCGGGCAGAGGCGGCGAGGCCTTCGGCCCGTTTCATTCCCGACCCGCCATCGATCCGATCGAGATGTAAGGCGCGGCTCCCCGACCCGCGGCCCCGGGCCATCCGTCCTTCCGGTGCCGCGCGCTCGTCCCTGCCTCCTCCTTTCAGACGCCGTCCCCGCCACCCTCCGCCAACCCCGCTCCCGCCCCGGCTAACCACGCTTCCTCCGCCCCCGATGACTCCGAGCAAGGCATCTCTCCAGTTCACATTTCCAGGAAGATCCTAGGTTCGAGTCCCGACGCTGGCGCTCCTCCCCTTTTCTAGCCCGCCTTGCTGACGTCACATTCTCCACAAACGTCGCCCCATCCTTGTCCCCACAACGTCTTCTTTCTCCACCCCGTTCTCCTACCTCGCCCCCACATCCCGTTCCTATCATATTTCCTTCGTTTCTCAAATCGCCCTCTCTTTCCTCTCTTCCGCTTTGGCTTTCTGCCTCGCTCCGCGATGGCCCCCGCTCTCCCCCCTCGCCTCGCGACCGCTGCATCACCTCCTCTTCTCCTCGCCCCCAACCTTCTGCTTTCTATCTCCTTACTCCTTCTCCGACCAACACCCGCGAATGCCGGAGCAGTATCCTAAGAAACGGGCCATAGACCGCGCGCGATCTTCCTTCCTCTTCCTTGTTCTATCCTCACCCTTACACACACACTAATATACACTAACACACACACTAATATGCACTAACACACATGCCGGGAAACCGGTCGGGAGCTTAAGGTTTCCCGGCTGGGTCGGTGCCCCCTGGTGGGAGATACCTGGTTGGGGAAACCGTGCTGGTCGACGGTAGGTCGGCGCCGAATCTCGTCATCCAGCGGAAAAGATCCACATCACGAAGGAAAAACACGCATTACACGTACGGGACTAATGACCTCAGTAGTTGATGCGCCCGGAATCACGAACAATCACTCAACCAATCATTCTTACTTCTTCACACACCGCCAACCCCACACCCCGCTCCGCCTCACCACCTTCCTCTACCCCCGATGTCGCCCTTTTTTCCACTCCCATCCTTTTCTCCGGTCCGCCCTACTTCCGTCGCTGTCCTCACAACGTCTCTTACCTCACCCACGGTTTCCGTCCCCTCTCACACCTCCTTCCTTCTCTCCCCCAAATCGCCCTCCTTGTCTTCCGCTCTGTCTGCCCCTCACCGCGATGAGTCCGCTTCACCCCCCTGCTTCGCGGCGTTCCACCACCTCCACTTATAACAGTCGTCCCCGCCCCCATCTTTTGCGCCTCTTCCCACCATACAGCCTCCGCCACCATCGCCACCGCCACCCCCAGCCAACGCCGCTTCTGGCCACGCCTCACCTTCTTCTATCCCTCATGTCAACCTACCTGCGTTTTCTCCAGTCTGCCCCATCACTGTCCCCACAACGTCGGATCGTCCGTGTCCCCACAAACGTCTCCTTCTCCCACTCCCTTCTCCTACGTCGCCCCCACTCCGCCTCTACCTCACCCCCTTCCTTCGCTCCTCCAAATCGCTCTTCTCTCTTCCGCTCTGGCTTTCGGCCCCGCTCCACGATGGCCCAGCTCTCCCCTTTGCCTCGCGAGTTGCACCGCCTTCTCTTCCCACCCTCGCCCCCGCCTCCTTTCGACCTCCTTTCTCTATCACCACCGCCAAACTCGCTCCCGCCCCCCCTCAACCACCTTCCTCTACCCCCACCCGATGTTACTGTCTCTTCCATTCTCATTCCGCTTTTCCTACTTCGCCTGCTGACTTCTCTCTCCCCACAACGCCTTTCCCTCCTTGTCCAACAATGGCTCCTTCCTCCACCCCTTCCTCTACCTCGCCCCCGCACCCGACCCTATCACACCTCAATCAATCATTTAATGATTCGCAGATTTCTTTAAGCGAGGTTCAGGTCATGAGGCTGCTCTTGCGTCTGACCACATAAATTACGGCATAGACTAAGGATGTATAGACAGCTCACTGCCAGCAGCACTGAGGTTACGCTTTTAAGGTGACTCATTCAGAGATGCACCACCGTCGCATCTTAGTTCCGTAAAATGTGGTAACCAGAGTAGAGTGCGCACAGGTCGCGACTCTGCCCCCACTACCGATTTCACCCCTCCACCATTCCACTGGCGGTATTTTCAAATTATTGAAACTATTACTGCCACAAGATCTTTCTACGGCATTTATATTTAGGGAGCACATGGTGGGCTGTTGCCCTAAGCGTGAGCACGCGGACCTTCCGCCTACACTCTACCATTAACTGCATCCCAACAATGACGTGATCCTGTGACATAATTATTATAATCATGCGAGCACTTCTCTTATCCATTCATTGCAACGCTTTTTAAAACAATAGTATTTATCATATAGTGGTGAAGTGTCCTGCGTTGCTCAAGCATTTATTAATCAGGGACTGAATATAAATTATCGTAATCTATGTTAAATTAATTTATTAAATAGGGACTGAATATGAATTATCGTAATCTATATTAAATTAACATAATTTCCGTTTTACTTCTCACCAACAGGGACATCAGTAATTGAAAAATATATTAACCCTTCGTTGCACGATTTTTTCTTTTAAGGTCAAACTTTTTTGGGGAATAATTTGGATTGTGGAGATATTGGGAAAAATAGATAAAAAATTCTAATTTACATGTGTCGTAAAATTGATTTTTTTTTATATATATATGCAAAGATGCGCTTTAAGTATACATTTTGCCTTTGCATGCAGCCAATATTGGGAATAGTGAATATGACACGTATAACAAAATGCTTGAAGAAAAGTTTATAATAATAACCCATAGTAATTTTATTCGTTAATCATATTATATTTTATCTATTCAATCATTTATTATATAAATATAATTATATTATATATTATATATAATTATATGTATGTATATATACATACAATTTATTTGATTTTTACTATTTTTCATGATTACATGTTTTACATCATGAAAATTAGTAAAAATCAAATAAATTCGAACACAATACGTATCTCCAAAAACCCTCCTGATGTCGCGGCACGATATAGAATACAACTTCTCGAGCTTTATACTTGGCACAAAAGCTTTGTACTCCTTATAACATTTACTTATCATCTGGCGAAAACGTACATTGTTGGCAACAAGGAAGCGGCCAGGTTTCAGATTTCAGTGGAAGAGATAAGACAAGAATAGAATGATCTCACGAAAGATATCTTCTCGAAAGTTGGCCAAGAGCAACAATTGAGTGTTTCTCAATGCGTACAACACCGCGACCACTGGAGGCTCAATGCAAATTTACGTGCACCTTTGCAGATATGCAAAGTCCAAAAATCCCTCTTTAAAATTACAACTATAAACAGAAACTAGATTCCAAATAATTCAATTCTTACAAAAACTTCTTTTAAACCACAAAAATCCCCATTCAATTAAAGTAATTAACAACCACAAAAAAAAAATCAAAGTAGAGCGACAAGCACTCCCGGAGTGAACAACTACCGCAGTACAGTTTGCGAATGCTTACGGACGACATACAAGCGAGGTTTCTCCAAGGAGTTTAAGTCGAACGGAGTATACGCTATATTAATTTTCGACCAGAGAAGTAAGTTCACATTGTCTTGTGAAGAAAATGCTCGTATGCCGATTGTGACAACAGTTTATCGAAAACATCCAGGAATAAGTTTTCATAAATTTCCAACAACGAATCCAGCTCTGTGTGCGGGGGAGAAAAACGGGGATTTTCGGCAGAAACTCTTGTTGTCGGCCTGGTAATGAAAAAGTGGATAAATCTTGTCCCTATAAATAGTAAATTAATTTCTCTAACATGTTGTGTAATCAGAATTCATGTATGGGTCCTTGAGACAGTAAAATCGATTGACGGCAAAACTGTCGTCAACGTCCGTCCGTCTGTCTGTGAACAACGATAAACCGTAAGCAAGATTTTCATCAACGTTGATGTCCCCAATCGATCTGGCTGTTGTCGTGGCCCCTTGCATTTGAAACTTATATGTTAATTGTTATTTTTCCTTTGTTACACCTCAATATTTTTGACATTTAAATTATTGTATTACCAGATTAGCAGGCACATTGTGGCCCCATCATCCGGTATAAACTGTAATACATAAAAATTACACATAAAATAACAAAAAGGTAGTACAATATTAGATATATAAATTTAAAATAATAATATTAATAATAAATATTTTTTGATCAAATAATTGAAGTTGAATGTTATAATGCAGGGAGCAAAATCACCGTTCATAAATACGAATGAAACTCCAACTCACAACACATATCCACAATAAAATATGGATATTTTTATTGTAATGTATTATATTATATATTTCAATTTTGAGGTATTTTACCTAAAGCCCCTGGAATTATTTTTAATTTCTAAAATATGCCGTCAAATGTTTTGGTCAAGGTCTAATGGAGAAGATCTTAATTTTCTTTAAAAATCCAAATTTTCGAAAATTGCAAAATCAATATTTTAGGCGTCTTCCTAAAACTACAATTAAGAAGAAAATTTATTTTCTTATTGAAACGTGTTCATCGGAAACATATCTTCAAATGAGGTAACGTTCAATCTTTCGAAAACATGAGTATTATTTGTGTAATTTTGCGTGAAACATAGGCAATTTGAAATTTCAAGCAATTATCTTCTCAGAAATGGCTCCAATTTTTTCTTTCATTTTCTTCAATTTTTAAAAATGTAGAACTAACAAATGCATTTCTTTTATTAACCCTACGTTAGGCGCGCATGAGTCTAGTAGACCCATTGCATTTTAAGAACTCAATATCTCGCTGAGCTCGAGGTGTAAGATATGAGTTCTGGTGACATCCATGTTGAACGATTCTGCATCCGCTGGTGAGGTTACCCAGATAATGCCGATGACGAGTAGGTCACGTAGCTCGTCTTTCTGACCGCGCGCGACGCGTGGGATTGCCAGCCCCACGCGCCAAAAGGCGTCACTGTTCGCAGAATTCTCGGTGCCGTTGCGTGCATTCCTCTCACGCCAAATCTTTCCCGGCTTGATTCTTGTGTTCGTGTGTGAACGGAATATTCTCTCTGCACGACGTATATAGTTCTCAATATGAGTGAATATGGTGATCTCCAAATGCTGATAACTCATGGTTTGTTACTCAAAGAAATTCAAAGATCCACAATTAATAGTCTTCCAGGAGAAATTCAACAAATGCGAACTAAATCCAGAAAACAAAAATGAAAATACGATCCTATGGAACCACACAGTACAAAAAGAAAAATGTGTCAGTCTGCTACAAGGAAAAAAATTGTCGCCCAAAATATGCTTGTATAAAATGTGATAATTTCTTCTGTTAATACAAACATCACCACAGTCACTTCATTGAAATTGGTTGATTTGGCCTTTTTCAAGTTAAAAATTAGTTGTTATAACTAAAAATAATTATATATTTCATTATGATGTGACTATTTTCAATAATGAGAGAAATTTGTGCACCTCTTGTTGTAATTGACATAATTGTTTTGTTCGTAAGCATTTACTTCAATTGTACATGCGGAATTTCATACAAATCGATTTGTTGTGGAAGACTGGTAATTGTGGATTTCTTTGTCTCCCGGCCGGTTTACATCTAGCATTACTGTCAATATTGATCCGAAGCCGGCGTCGGGAAAATTTTACGGTGCTGCCAAAAGTACTTTTTTATGTAAAATTCAATATTTTGTCACAAAAATTCAATCTTATTTTTTCGATGATCAGGAAACCCAGTTTCATAGATAATACCGTGGATTTGTTAATTCAATTTCTTTTCAAAACGTATATATCTTTTACCCGGGTCAACAGCGAGGCTAAAAAAAACAATTACTGAAAGGTAAAAAGGTAAACTTAAATTCATAGAGGTCAACCCTCTATGAATATATCAGGAAATGACGGAAAGAATATGGTCAATCTAAAGACAGTCGTACCAAGGCACACATTTTTCGAAGTGGTGATCCTCCAAACTTCTTATTATTTCAGGTCGCATCAACGACTAGGTCATTAGCGACCATTATTGGATTTCACGTTATGGTATGAGGATGAAACGATATGGTGATGATAGGGGTGAGTTGACTAACACATACAGCCATGCCCGAGGTGGGACTCGAACTCGCGACTCCTCGGTACGAGATCACTACGGCACTACTTCCTTATCAATCTCGGGCACGGCGCCGACTCCGAACATTGTTATATCTATTGGTAGTAACTTAAAGGGCCCTGCCTCCAGTATTTCCCTTAGCTGAATTCTCACAATTAATTAAAATGAATAAATGCATATTAATGAAAAATGCTGCAAATATTTCAAAATAATTCCATTATTCGAATAATAATTATCAACAAGAGGAAATAAATACAAGTAGAATCAGTACAAATAAAGGAACTGTATAAAAGAGGTTTACCATTCTAAGAAATCATTTTTTCTCAGAAGTGTGATATGTGACACAATGTGCCGAAGCATAGAGTAAAGACATCCTTAGTCTATGGCCGAAGTAAACGAGAGAGCGTCGCTTGCAACCTAGGCAACTTCCTGGGCACAGGACGCACGGGCTGGTTCAAATGACCACGATTCAGTTTATTTATTTATTCACAGGTTATTGTGTATAAAATACATTTTCCTGCATCCAGCGCTTTTTCAAATACATCAACCACTCATTATGTTAAAAAATTTATAAAGTCGACATCTGTGTAGGAACTATTGTGTTGTTCTTTTCCACTTATCTATACCGGGTGTCCGGGGAGGAAACGTCCAAACTTCGAAAATAAGCTCGTAAGACAATTCTAACATAGTTTGTCTAATAAACTACGTGGATATTCGGAATGGTTGGGCCGAAAATGAGCACTCAAAATGTGGTTTGAAAAAATGAATTCCAGGCAAAAATGTGTATTACGGAAGCATAGAAAACACTCCAGAAATATGTAAGTTCTTTATTATTTACAAAAGAAATGAATATATTAGCTCAGACAGAAAAATTAAGTGAGAAAATAAGAGAGCAGTCGAATTGTGTAAATTGGTTGCTTTTTTATTTCTTGCTTAATTCTTCTTTCTGAACAATATATTCATTTTTTGTAAATAATAAACAACTTCTATGTTCTGGAGTGTTTCTATGCTTCTATAATGCAAATTTGTGCCTAGAAATCAATTTTTCAAACCATTTTTGAGTGCTTATTGCGGCTCAACCACTCAGAATATCCAAGTAATTTATTAGACAAAATATGCTTAGAATTGTCTCAAGAGCTTATTTTCGAAATTTCAACGTTTCCTCCCCGGACACACGGTATATTTTCATTATTTCTCTTGTAATTTTTTCTTTTTAAAATTTGGATCACTTCTTTATTCCCGGTATGTTGTTGGTCTCACACAAATAATTTTTCTATTTTACACCCTAGCAAGTTGGCACCCTGAACGCTAAAAAACCCCCTCTGTTCCTCATACAAATCAAGAAATTCAAATAATATTGCAAAGAGTAAGGTTGTACTTGCTCGATCGGTATTACGCACTACTTAACTTTGCTTTGCTTTCTGAAGAGTAAAAACCTTTTCTATTATGTTTGTGACTATCAAGGAAAGCAAAAAGTTAACTCTCAAGGAGGAGTGAATAATTTGTTCAAAGTTGTTTTTAATGAATTGTTCCGAGAACATCTCTCTATAATGCTGAATAAACTTTTATTGAAAATTAGTTTCCAACATCAATTGTATTGCTATTTTTGTTTGATATTCTCCAAGTACATTAGAAGTTACATTTGTACATTAAAAAAAATTAACATTTTTCATTAACAACTTTCCTTCTTAATTGAAAGCATAGACAAATGGATAGAGAAAGGGTGGGTTTTAACATGCGAGAGTTCTCGCACGGGTACGCTTGTAATATTTAAAAAGTTAATATTTCAACAGACCAATTACATACTCATTTTGATTTTCCCCATAGTCCCAGTATCTTGTATGGAAACTAGTGGTGCTACAACAGCACATACTCCCTCGGATTTTCATGATTTACTCCCTCATGGTTATTGATATTTTGAACAGTGTTTCTGATATCTGATATTATAAGGGCAGGGCGTCCTCGATTTCTTCACGTAAAGGGACAGTCAAAATGAATAGCTGATTTGCCTGTGGAAATAGTTTTAATTACCGTGGAGGAACTTTCTTATCAAGGTCTTGCCAAAAATGCACATTTTAGTAGGTATCCCAGAATTTCAAAAAACCTGCACACAATACACTTCTCCCCACAGCAGGTCACACACAGTTTTTAACTGTATTTGATGTTCAATAAATAAATGTAGTTAATTGATTTGGTCTGCAACAATAATACATTTTTGCACCGACATCAATTAGTGTCACAAACAGCATTTTTCTGTGTGTGTGTATGTGGGAGGGAGGAGGTATATTGTGCAGCAGACTAGATGTTTCCATAAAAAACTGTTCCTGTAAGCTGAATTTTAATTTTTTTATTGGTTAATTTATTTAAGAGTTTTCAAGTGTCATATTGAAAGTCTTTCGTTTCTATAGAAAATGAATAAATACTGATTTTATGATGAATGGCATCTCTAGCCGATTTTCTATCTGAGGGGGGTAAGTTCTATGAGAGACCCCTCCCCTATTTCCGTTATTTAACCACCTTTGGTCCACACCTTTACATCTTAGGAACAACTCTTTGTCTTTGAAAGGCAGGCCAAAGACTTTGCCAGTGCGGCTTGTCCTGAACGGCGATCACGCTGCAAAACCCATTCACAGCTTCGTAGAGGCAAATGGTGAGGTTTCCGTTCCAGTCGGCGGGGCGAGCACGGTAATCCGGGTCTGCGGGGCCAGGCAGACTTGTGTCTCGGGAGAGCAAAGTGCGGAGCCACGAATGTCCACGAAGACACCCGAGCGGAGTTGAGCCAGGCGAGCTTTCCGTCTAATATGCATAATTTCTGCAGAAGAGTGAAAATCATTGCTCCCAATTGTTGGCACCTTTTGTGTGTTCTTCTTCCAACATACTCAAAATTCCAGTTACAGATAAGCAAACAATACTTTTTCATTTAGAAGCAGTTGCTTGAAATATAGAGAGAAAGACGTAGCCATTCTGAAATACTGTATTGCAATGATAGGTGTCCCCTCCGATATTTCGGATCACGAAAAATTAATTTGAAATAGTTTTAGTAATTTATAATTATTTTCTTAGAATACCAATTCAAATGTAAAACACAACCTTCATTATTTCATTTCGTACAAAATTTGTTCGTATCAAGGAAGGTAGATATTATAATTATATGAAAACTTACTAGCTACGTGAAACAACAAGACTGTAATGCGTCATCTTGCATTCTAATTGCTATAAATCTAAAAACTTCTGAAAGTTTGCAGCATATACATTTAATTTATGACTTTCCAACAATGCGAAAAGATGATTCTTGTATATCTCAAACAGATAAGTCTCCAATCACAGGCATTGTTGACGCTTTTCTTAGCATCCGATTTATCGAATCACATGCACTAATTGGTTAAGGCAAAAATCTACCATAATTATATTAATCTACAATCTCTTAACAAATTTCTTACATTATTACTTTAATTGACTGAAAATTGTGAATGTTGAAACTTTTAGATATGGGAGAATGTAAGGAAAATTAATTACCGGGAAAGTGAAAAAGAAAATTTAAGATAGTGCATTTACAGTTTATTAATAAAATTTTTCTTTAAAATTGCCCAGAAGCATACATTGCATCTTCATCTTTTTTCTTTACTTCTTTTATTGACTTTACAAACCTTTCCTTCTTTATTGACTTAGCTTTTTAAGCACTTTTAAAGTCTAGTTGCAACGCCATTTCACTTTGTGGAGACGACGTTTGTCTCTCATAATATCTTTATTTTCTTAGGAGATGTCACTTCGATTCCTGAAGCATGCTCTTTCACTGGCCTCACATCCCATATTGAACTGGGACACTGCTGATGTCAGCAATTTCAATCTTTTTTCTGGAAAGAAATGTTTCTTTTGGGCACTTGCTCCAAACAAAACTATGCAAATATTTATTTGCATTCTGTGTTTTCCCATATACGCATTCCAGTAATTCATTTTTGCAAGTTTTCTTGTTGCTTTTTGCCATGTTTGAAATTTCATTCCCTTGAGCTCGATTGTAGAAGCACCATGAATTTTCTTCTTTAGGGCATTTAAAATGCTATGGCTTCAAGTCTGTTGGCATTGCATGGTATAAGGTGGCAAGTATTGCATACTTCATCTTCTGTACATCTGGAATATTCTTCTGGATGGCATTGTGATAATTTGCTAAGACAAATAACTATGTCATCCTTTAAATTCGCTTGTTTTTTACCAAGTGTAACACCCTTCACTTTCTATTCTTGTATTATTTTTGTAAGTCTATTTAAATCTTTACATCACATGTTTTATACATTCTTCTTTTCTAATAATAAAGTTGTCTCCATAGATGTTTAGTTTCAGATGGTGATTGAAAGTCTTTGCATCACCATCTGACAGTATTGTTGTATATCTAAAATGATGAGCTACATCCATTGCTTTTGAAGATCCATTAAAATTACTAACACACTCTCCACTTAAATTTCTTTCCATTTTTATATTCACAGCTTTTTTCTCATAATTTGCTCTTGTTCTTTTCATAAGTGCCACAGTATTTTGACAAAACATGAAAATCAGCCACACGACCAGTCAAGATATCGATAACAATTCCCATTACATAACGACATGTAGTGCCTCGTTTATGCCATGTTCCATCATACAATACTAAAAAATTTATAACTTCATCACTGACTGAATCTAGAACATCTATGTAAGCTTTATGTATGGCTACATATGAAAGCCTCAAATTTCCTCGTATTTTTGTATTATATTTAATAACAGAGAGAACATGAGAATTGTAAGTTGAAACATTCATTCATGGTAAACCAATTACCATTGAAACTGCTCTATTGCTGAATGTCCCCTACCTATTTGCAAAGAAAGCATCCACAATTTTTCTATTTACTTCATGTGGTGGCCTACTACACGATGATGTTAGGGTAGAAGATGGCTATTTGAAATTTTATTTAACAATTGTTCACAATTATTACGCTTGTTCACTAACTGAAGAGCAAATTAATGGCATTGTTTAACTTCAATGCATACATTTGAGGATCCACAGACAACACTCACACGCATCCTTTCAGTAAATAATCCTAAAAACACTTGTGAAGTAACATGCAAGTGCAATTCTCTTCTTCGGATATTTCACTGTTCAGCAGGAAAAACATCAGTGAACTTGGAAAGAATGTTCGCACTGGCTGATGGCTTGACCGGTGAGATTTTGGCAGAAAATGAACAATGCTTGACATCTGATACTAAAAAAGTTTCTACTTCCTCAGCACTGGCATTTGTGACTGCAATCTCCTGCCGTTTCTTCTTTACAAAAGCTGCATTTTTATTACCACTGCACTCCTTTGCACCAAAATAATTCTAACCTGAACTAGCCGACGGAAAATAAATTGAGAATATTAAATACTTATTAAAAACCACCTACCAAATAACTAAGTTATAGAAAAGTTAAAATAAAGAAACTAATGTGACTAATAGTTTGGAATTATTCGTTTAAAACGAAAGTTCGCAACAAATCTTGTTAATGGCGTTAACGACCACTTAACATTAGAAACATTAAATTTCTGACAGATTTCGAATTGAAGATTTGCGCCTTGGAAGTCCGTTCGGCTCGCGCATGGGCTCGCTCGACTCCGCTCGGGTGTCTTCGTGTACGTTCGTGGCTCCACATTTTGCTCTCCCGAGAAACAAGTGACCAGGCAGGCCAGCTGGAGCGATGGCAGCCCGAGCCCAGTGCCTGCCGTCGTCATGGAAACAACTCCCCTCCACCATGTTCCCCCCCCCCCGCGTGATATTTCCTAGAAAGCCCCCACCACCAACAATAAGCCAGACAGCCCTTCACACTTCCCGACGTTGGCGCATCCTAGCGGTCGACGGAGAACTATTCAAAGAATGTAACTAAAAACACGCCTGGTGAGCCCTCTATATACATCTTTACTCTATGATTCCGCTACGCTGACTGGCCGAGAATTTTTCTCAGAGCCTTCATTTATGCTTGAGTTTACATGTAGTAAATCTACAACATTGGACAAACCACTTTATTTCCCCTACGAAGGAAGGCGCACGAAGGATTTTTTCGTCTATCACATCGCCTTCCTTTCCTCCCCCAAATCGCACTTTCATCCCTCTCTCCCCGTTGCCCCGCCGTCGCTCCACCTCCACTGCTTCCACCCTCGCGCCCGCATCTTCCCCGCGTCCACACTCTTGTTCTACTATCGTACATCCTCGTCCCTGTCACCGTTCTGCCCGATCGCCCCGTTCCTGCTCTCCCCATCTTTCTTCCATCCTTCCTCCGCCCCCTCTCTTCTCCCCTCAACTCCTCCACACCACTCAGCTGCGGCTATCGCTGAGTGGGACGTCTTAGGGTACGAGCGGTGGCAGGATTATCGACACTTGCTTCACAGTTAGGTCAAATTCAGCCTCAGTATGGAGGAGAATTCTGGCGGCGGCTGCTCTGATCGGTAGTTTTCCTTGGTTTCTCTGATCAATACCAGGCGAATGTCGGAGCAGTACAATAAATCGGCCACAGACCGCGCGCAATCTTTCCTGTTCCTTGTCCTATCCTCACCCCTTACTTACACACACTTGCATTTACATGGACTACACTAACACACATGTCGCCTGACCAGTTAGGAGCTTAGCGCTTGGCCCGGCTGGAGCCTGGCTGGTGGGAGGTATGTGGTTGAAAAACAAAACCACAAGACGATGGGAAGATCAGCGCCGTATCATCCAACACGGGGAAGAACATCCATTACCTTCCGCGATATAAACATGCACTACTCTTAGAGTCTAATGACCTTAGCAGTTGGGCACAGCGCTTAGAATCACTGATCAGTCAATCAATCCCAACGCTCGGTCGCACTGCGGCCACCGCCCCGAACTTTGCCCCTGCCCTCCGCTCCTCACCCCAGCCTCCACCCCAGCCACCACCCTTCCCCCAACCGCCCCCTCCCCGCAGCCTCTATCCTCCCCCAGCCTCCACCCCTCCGCCCTAGCCTCCACCCCCCATCCCAACCACCACCCTTCCCCCAACCTCCCCCTCCCCGCAGCCTCTATCCTCCCCAGGCTCCACCCCTTCTTCCCCAGCCTCCACTCCTCCTCCCCAGCCTCCACTCCTCCTCCCCAGCCTCCACCCCTCCTCCCCAGCCTCCAGCCCAGCCACCACCCTTCCCCCAACCTCCCCCTCCCGCAGCCTCTATCCTCCCCCAGCCTCCCACCCGTTCTTCCCCAGCCTCCACTCCTCCTCCCCAGCCTCCACCCCTCCGCCCTAGCCTCCACCCCCATCCCAACCACCACCCTTCCCCCAACCTCCCCCTCCCCGCAGCCTCTATCCTCCCCCAGCCTCCACCCCTCCTCCCAGCCTCCAGCTCAGCCACCACCCTTCCCCCAACCTCCCCCTCCCCCGCAGCCTCTATCCTCCCCCAGCCTCCACCCCACCGCCCCAGCCTCCACCCCTCCGCCCCAGCCTCCACCCTCCATCCCAGCCACCACCCTTCCCCCAACCTCCCCCTCCCCGCAGCCTCTATCCTCCCCCAGCCTCCACCCCACCGCCCCAGCCTCCACCCCTCCGCCCCAGCCTGCACCCTCCTCCCCAGCCTCTAGCGTTCCCCGCAGCCTCTCCCCTCCCACAGCCTCCACCCTCCTCCCCAGCCTCCCCCTCCGCCCCAGCCTCCACCCCGTCCCGCAGCCTCTCCCCTCCTCCCCAGCCTCCACCCTCCTCCCCAACCTATACCGTTCCCCGCAACCTCTCCCCCCCACAGCCTCCACCCCTCCTCCCCAGACTCTACCCCTCCTTCCCAGACTTCACCCCTCCTCCCCAGTCTCCACCCCTCCGCTCCAGCCTCCACCCCTCTGCCCCAGCCTCCACTCTCCTCCCCAGCCTCTACCGTTCCCCGCAGCCTCTCCCCTCCCATAGCCTCCACCCCTCCTCCCGAGACTTCGCCCTTCCCGCAGCCTCTCCCCTCCCCCAGCCTTCACCCCTCCACCCTAGCCTCTATCCCTCCGTCCGCTGCGCCCACCGGTCTTCCCTCCGCCCGAATGCCGCTTCCATCAGCATTCCCTTCGTGAATCCTCCGCCACTGTCCCGCCTCTTTCCCGCTTCCGCTCAGGCACGCCCCTGCCCCAACGCATTAGACCCGCGTCCCACCGGGACAGGTGGCTCAGGGCATCAACTGACTTCACTGTAGTGACTCTGACCGCAAGGTGCTAGGTTCGAGTCACGATGGTGGCAGGATTTTCGACACTTGCTAGTTAGCAAGATCGAATTCAGTCGACGTCTCGAGGAGATTTTTGCCGGCAGGTTGCTCTGATCGATAGTTTTCTGTAGTTTCTCCAATCAATACTAAGTGAGTGCCGGAGTAGTACCCCAACAAGCAGGCCACGTACCGCGCGTGATCTTTCCTTCCCATTATTTGTCCTATCCTCATCCTTTATATGCACTTCATTACCACATCACAGACTTACACTTACATACAGTACACTACCGCATTTGCCGGGAGACCGGTCGAGAGCTTAGAGCTTGCTCTGGCTGTGGCGGTGCCCCGCAGGTGGGAAATACCCGAATCTCCACACCTCCCGAGGCGAAAAAATACTACACTTACGGGAATATCAACTGTAGCCGTTGACGCGTTCGGAATCACAAGTAATCAATCAACCGAAACCTTCCCCCTCGAGCCTGCGCCTCTCCTGCTGTCTCAGTGTTACTTCACGCCACCTCCGCCTGCGTCTCTCCTCGAGATGACGGATGCGTCGGCCCGCTTCCGCCAGGGGAATGCTGCGCACGTTGCGGCTCGGTTTGTTCGGGCTCTCTCGAGGTACGTTCGATAATGGCCCGAGCTGCTTCGTCAAAGCGTTCGTGTTATTGCGTTCCACTTTGTTATACTTTGCTACGATTTTTTTTTTGTATGGAAGATTAATTTCGATTTGTGGAAGGATCGCATTTTGAAGTACTATGTGGTCTTATAACTTAATTTTTCCTCCGTTTTTTTTATTACGGAAGAATTAGTAGTTAATTCGCTCAAGTTTCGAACGTCCATTTGATTGATTTCGTATTTTCTGAATACGGTGAAGAACGTTTTTGGATAGTTTTACTTTTGTTTCTTTTAAAACATAGAATCATATGCAATCTTCAATGATATTTGAAGAGTTCATTACTGAAGTCCTCGTAGTTGAAAATGTTGAAAAGCGGTTTAGTAGCAATTTCATATTTTCATACATCTTAGTGTTCCCTCCTCCAAGGAATACCGTCTTGAAGTACCACTGTCCGTGCGGTTGGGGAGGTTTGCTACCTCCTATGAAATCAGGGGCTATGCCGGCGGTAGTGTAGCTTCTGGTAGGGTCTCTTTAGCTGGATTGGGTCATAAGAAGGGATCTCTCAACGACCTATTAGGTAATTTAGACATATTTCCATATTACGTTTCCTGTTCTTTCTTTCATTCCTCCCTTTTCTTGGAGTAAAGGTGACAGGATTATGTAGGCGGGAGGGAATCCAGTCTGTCTAGTGGAAGGTAACTCCGAGGAAGAAATCTCCAGTTCTCCAGGTTGGGGGCTAAGGCACAGGGCCTGTACCACTGTTTAAAATGCTAAATGTTACAGAAAAATATACCTGTATTGTTCGGGGAATGAGAATGCAAACGGTAACATTTTATGAATATAGGAACACGGAACGTATGGGGACATCAACGGGTACGTGCGGAAAAACTAAGAAAATGGGATGTGAAAATTGCTGACAGAAACAAAAAAAGAGAGCCAAGGGATGGGGAGCGTTGAAAACGTCGCTCATACATTTACTGGGTAATAAAGAAATTAGAGCAAAGAGAAGAACTTCCTTCGCCGAAAAAAAATGTAAATAACCCGAGGTGCGTCAATAATAATATTTTAACACTATATTTTGAAATAAATTGAATAAAGATGGTTTTTATACGTATATATACCCCATATGACGATGTTCTTGAAACGGAGAATATTGCGTTTTTTAATCAATTCACGTGTATCTTAGATGGAATTGGTATGCAATTTGACTTAAAAATTTGGAATGTTTTTCAACAAGGATAATCATAAATTTACACAAATTGGAGAAACAAGAACAATACTAGCTTATGTAATTGGCAAACGTAACAAGAAATCCAAGGTGGAGTACATATATATGGGGGCTGAATGTGACTTACATCTTTTTTTGCCTGAGGTCCAAATTGTATCTTCCATTTATTAATAAAACCCAACGAAATTATATTAAAGACATACCCTTTCAGCATACAAATCCTCAAATATAAACATCTTCTAACTGATTCATCAATAAATTTTCTGAATACACGCCGACTTACAATTAGTGAACAACTATCAAATATAGATTACACAACCATCCTATCTCACTACGACGTAATAGTAGGAGCAATCCATGAAGCTGCTATTAGGGACTTCGAGAACGAGGAAGTGATAAAGGAAAAATGTGTGATGGAGTTGTTCTATAGAAAATAAAGTAAAAGAGGAAGAACATGCTTATAGGAAATGGCTAAGTACCCCAAGATGACAAAAAGTGCAGTCAAATAAGTACGAAACGGAAAAGGAAATTACAAAAATTAAAAAATACTGCTTGGGAAAAGAAATTGACTAATGCGTTGTAAATACCAAAGCAAAAAGTCTTGGAAACTTTAGTATACGTGTACTTAAATTAGTAGTATCAGCCAAGTGAACTGAATAATAATTAACTTATAACTACTGATGGGAAATGTTTTTCACGTTCATTTTTTTCTCATTTAAAAATATTTCCTTTCCTTGTTGGAAATAAAAATTCTATTTAAAGCCTGCGATGCCACGAGACTAAACACATTTATTTCTGGCAACTCCAGGAACGACACTAACTCTGAGTTCCATGTGTTAAAAAGATCCACACTATCTTCAATCTTTCCGTGAATCCTTTCTAATATTGCAAACCAATTTTTAATTCAGATCAGGAGTCAAGTTATTTTTTATTGTTTGCCAAAACTTCGACCAAGGAACACGCTCAGTCCACAAACGAGATGTACTTGAAGATATGTAATATTCTCCTCCCTCTGCCGCTGCCGCCACGTCTTGAATATGCGAAGGAGAAAATGGTCCATTGCAAGACAACTGTCGATGAATACAACGGATAACAGCGGTCGCTCCCCTTTTGGAGAAAAGACAACCGGAGCAAAATCGATTTATACGGGTTGAGTTATCCCTCCGCTCATATTGCATATTTGAGTCGCGGCTGGAGGGAGAAATGGGAGTCCCATAAGGAGGGCGAGAAGTGAAACAATTTCGGAGAGAACTTTGGATTCGTCGTGGGCGTATATTGGGGAGAACGCCATCATTGTAGAGATGTCTCTTGAAGAAAAAATACTGAAATTTCATGTTTGTTGAGGTAGTTCTGATGAAATGCTGGAAAGGAGAACGAACTACAACGGTTTCACGTTCACCAGAGACTATTTGGGGCGGCAGGATAGAGTTGAACATCAGAGACCTGTATGATGTTCCTTATCAATCGAAACTGTAAAACTTATGACAATTGCTAGAAATGAATATTATATATTAGCTACAGCTATATTGTTAATGTAAAAAAATTCATATTACAACACATCGACATCGGCTAATATACTGTTTACAGCTTCTTTTTTGCTGGAACATGAAAAGACTTCGGTCATACCCTCGGAACTTTACATTTTGGTTAGTGTTAGCGAATTGTTTTTACTTCAGACCAAAACTTTAGTTTCCTAGTCGAAATTTTGTGTCTTTTTACATACAATTTCTTTGAATTTTTTTGTCAATGTAATTGTTTTAGAAATTTTTATTTTAAGCATAATAAAAAACTTGAAAAGAATATGACAGACGTGTATCACTGAGAAACCACCACAATTAAATTTATTAGACAATTCAAAATAATTTTAATTATAAATAATCTCAAAATTAGGATTGTTTCCTGCCATGACTGAGTGACACAATCTTGAAAGAAATATCAAGAAGATAGATTGCATTTCTGACGGCAATGCACAATTCAGCACTTATTTTTGGATATTATCCAAAAACATGGAAAGACGCCATTGCCCTTCCAATCAGTGAGTCAGGCAAAAATCAATAGGAAGTAACGAGCTATAAGCCAATTAGCTTATTATCTTTATCAAAATATTTGATAAATTAATAGAACAAAGAATTACTAAATATTTCGTAGAATTAAGAACAATGCCAGATGAGCAGTACGGGTTTAGGCAAAATTATTGTACAACTCATCTGCTTAGTAGAACCAATTTTATACAGTTTCCACAATAACCAGTGTTCAATAGAGCTGTTTTAGATGCTAGCTGTTTTACAATAAAGCATGTGATAAAGTTTGGCATTCAGGACTATTATTCAAACTCCATCTTTGAGTATCTTTCTACTTTTAGAAATAAACTTAGAATACCCATTATAAGTAGTTTTATTATTTTAGATTGAACGTGTAGAGTTAAAATAAACTTCGCAATTTCACAAATTATAATAATGAAAGCAGCGATATTTCAAGGTTTTGCACTATGGCCCCTCTTATTCAATGTTTATTTCTCAGACATTCCCACATTACGAAACTCATATCTTGCGCTAGTCGCAACGATACTGCTACATACATAACTCAAGC
Organism: Acheta domesticus; assembly: GCA_031308135.1. Lineage (NCBI taxonomy): Eukaryota > Metazoa > Arthropoda > Insecta > Orthoptera > Gryllidae > Acheta > Acheta domesticus. Next base: position 48,965,220 of record JAHLJT010000631.1, on the reverse strand, counting down.
AGATATAAACATAACATCGAGACGGATATTTCTTGTTTTCTAAAATGGGCTGGACAATGGAGAATAAAAATAAACCCAACAGAAGCTCAGGCCAGAATCTTCACTTTTAGTGAACCAAAGTCACTAGTATTTCTCCATAACTTCCATTTGATTCACCTGTAAAATGTCTATGGTTACATATTGATATCAGGTTAACTTGGAAGATGCTCATTTAAATAATAATATTCAATATACGCCAACATATCCAAATCCAGAAATAAACTCCCGCTCACCTTAAAATTTGGAATGTGCAATTTTAATATTGAAACTATCACTCAAAAATACCTGTCCAGACAGGAAATATACAGCTAAATACAATATTACGAAACTTCAGGTTTGTACAGAATAATTTCTACGAAAATGTGCAAAGGCTCCTTGGCTCATCTCCAACACACATAGTCAAATAGAACTTCAAATAATACCCTTAAACAAATATAAGAACTGTTCAAACATCTTTAATAAATAACAACTATAATAAGTACGATATATTTAAATTTGTAAATTTTCAACCCATGAATGTGAATTGCATATAAATTGAAAAGATGCGTACGAATGTCATAATTATATGTATGAAATATTGTAAGTTAACTAAAATAAAAATTCACAAGATTCAGTCCAAATTTTAAGTCTGTGTAAAAAATAGAAATGTACAAACCCCTGAAATGCAGAATTGTTGAAAAAGAAGAAAATAAAAACAAAAACAAATTATCACTTCATGAAATTCTACTAGTCATTCAGAGTAATGAGCGATATAATTTTGCAGAGGAAATTATAAATGCCAGGAGAAACAGTTATCAAAAGAAACCGTAAGATATTCTTCCCTTTATCCTTTTTTAGTGCGAATGATTCCGGAGCGAATAAGTCGGTGAACACATAATACATACAAACCACATTTTGATCATCACTAGTGGAACCCCATGCAATTAAATCGCACCGAAAGTTTAAAGCCAACTCCTTCTACTCGTCCGGATATTTATTTACCAAGTTCATCTATTCAAAAAGGAAAAGGAATGAAAGGTCTGTAGAGTGTACTGTCGTAGTCGGGCCTGGCCTGGCCTGGCCTGGCCTGGCTGCTCTGCTCTAATCTGCTCTGCCGTTCCCTGCCTTACTCTGCTCAAATCCATCTAGCCTAACCCATCTGCCAAAATACATTCTGCTTTACGGCGAATTCCCTATTGTGCATCCAAACATTTGATTGCAGTACGGCGCCTTATGGAGTATTGCCCTCTCTTTCTATCCAATACAATTTTACATAAGACTCTCTCTTTCTACCGCGAGCTGTGTTGCCGATTCAGGAGGCTCGGGGTTATTCGACACGTCCATTTTGTTCCACGCGCAAATACTTAACAAGTTCATTCAACGATAGCTTCAGTTGTGTTAATCTTAGACAATTGAGTTTTTTACCAGTTATTCCCAGAACTCTTATGAATGTGATGGTTATTTTGTAATTTAGTTTTATGGTTTAATTTCCATGAAATTAATTATAAATGATAGACAAATGCTTATTTCTACATTTTGACGTTCTTAAATTTTCACTATGCGAGAAACTTTTTTATTATTGCAGAAAAGCACAAACACCCAGCGGATGAAATGACAAGGGAAGTCCAAATTTTGATATGAGACCAACCACATTTCTGTATGAATCATGGTTCTTGAGTTAGACGGTAATAAAAACAATATTTCGTGCGCTCCGAACGAACATTTCATGTCGTTTAAGTGATCTTAAATACTTCTCAGCGATTCTCAAGAGGCGATCTGAAAGGAAAAATAGAGTATTTATTTTTGAATTTCACTTATTAAAAACAGTGAAATGCATTTAAACATATATAAAAATGAATTAGAAATTTTACTGTTAATAATATTAATGCCAAAGACATTCAACCAGTAGTTGTCGTAAAATGTGCTTTCAAATGCAGATAGGTGACGAATTATTAGCTGGGTGTTCGAAAAGAATATTACGCATTGTCCGCACAAACCCTTGCAGTATTTGATACCATCCATGTCATCTCACCTTTGTGAATGAATTTTCCCTTTATTTTACATAAAAAAAAGTGGATGCATTGGACGTATAAAATGACTTGGGACTAAAAATTAGCAATATTACCCTTGATATCGATGTCATTCGCGCAAAACAATTCAAGCCTCGTCAGTATGTGATGAATTAATAATGTTCCAACTGGATTTGGGACTTGTTTTGCTATTGATATTTCAGTTTTAACTCTCATTTAAAGGCCTGTTTTTTAAATAATAATTCTAATAAAAATAATACATCTTTTTTTATCAAAAATCTTTAATTTCTAATATTAACCCATCTATTTAACATGTTTTGAAATTATTTCCGTTCAAGTGGTATTCAAGGTGCTGAACAAGCTGGCAAAATTTCATGTCAATCCAAATATTAAGGCGAGTGTTGCGTATAAGCGCCGCTGAGAAGTGACAACGCTGTTCTCCATAAGCTCTGTACTGCAATCAAATGCTTGGACGCTCTATAAATCCATCCTGCTCCTGGTCAGTGTCCTCGCTCTGGGCTTCCTTGTCTGGCCCGATCCTGCACGCCTTCCCCTGCCATGTTGCCTACGATCACCTTTTCTTCCTCCCTGAAATTTACTTATCACTTCAGAAACGTAGTGGAAACATTACATAAAGCAAATGAGACTTGAAACTGCACTGAACTGCACAATCCAATGCTGCTTATAAAAAATGGGCTGCAACTTTACTTACATTTTATCTCAAGAACGGATTACTTACGTCTTCAGCAAGTTTTTTGATATCCACATTACAAAAAATATTTTTTATATTATTAATGTTTATGTAACGTACACAAAAATATAAATGACACGTCCACTCATCGGGAACTTCCACATTTCTAACACCTTCTTTGCTGAGACTGACATAATAGATCATCCGAAAAATATATGTTTACATAACACTCTTTGCAAATAATATATATCTGATATTATTATATTTATTTTTCATACAAATGTGAATAAAAAATTCTTGAAAATAACTTTTCTTGAAATTTGTTGATATTTCAATACAAATTTCTTGAAAACTGTTCAAAGAATGGATTATTTAAAGGGTTAGAATCAAAACATAAAATAAGTTTTATTGTGAACAAATCTTTAGTTGTATTCATAGACAAGATCACGGCCTTATCACCTCAGTATACAATTATTGACATATTAATTGCCATAATGTGCCATAATTTTCTATGACATTTAAAAATATATTCTCTGTTAATTTTGCTGACACCGTAGACACAACAGAATGATTCATGTTGCTTGTCTGAGAATTGAGGATCGTTTAACTTGTGTCACTGAAATATTGTAAATCTCTTCATCATACGGTCACACCAAAATACTAAGGATTTCAAGAACAATTTTATTTATTACGAAGTACATTGCACATCCTCAACCTAAGCACAAATGCCAAAATGAAATGCAATTCGTGGCAAAAACATTCCAGTCGACACGATTTTTAAAAGAAACTACCTCTCATGCAGTCAAATTAGTGTGTGAAAGGATATGCTGCAGCAGCTTATTAATGTTTACACGACAAATTTAAATGATCACAAAATAAAGCACGCGTAGTTAACTACAAAGTATTTGAGTGAAAACAGTGTTGAATGTACAATTCTGCAAACAACCGCCATTCAAATTCGACGAAACATTAGTATTAAATGTGCAAAATGTTGAACAACCGAAACAGAATGTGGAACATTAAATCTAACAAACACACTTTTGAATCATACAGTTACTTGCAGGCTTCAACTTGCTCTCCGAAAAAGTGTGAACAACGAGGTGTTCAAAAGCTGCTACAGAGGTGGCCAAAGTAGTATGGTATTTTTTTTCCTTGACTTAACGGATTAATGCTCTTGTGACGCACTTGAAAAAGGTCATGGTTTCAGTTGTAACGCCTGTTAATGGTGCTGGAAATGTATATACCAGTTTATGGGAAAATGAGACACAACCAATGCGTACAGGTCTCAAGAGAACAATAATCCAACAATGAGTGATTTGGAAACAAACATTCAAATTCATGCATGACAGCTCCATAATAAAATAGGCAAGATAGTTGGAAAATATAAGAAATTGATCAGTCTGTGCTTCAATGAACTCCAAGTAAGCCCATCATGAATCCCATATAACATGTTAGATCTAAGACTAATTAAAAGAAGTTGAGGTGAAAAGAACGCACTAACTTACTCATAAAACAACTCGTTTGATGTGGCAAAAATACTGTGAAATTAAAAAAAATTCAAAATCAATTTTCGACATGACTGAAGACGAATATGTTAATTATGAATAAAGAATTATGTTCATAAAAAAATAGAAACCTGTACACACACTTTACTGTCAAGATGTATGGCCACAAATACATTTCCGTCTCGTTCAAAAACTCTACCATGAAAACGTGGCCACCTGTGTCCTACGCAGCGGCGGCCGAGGCGTTGGCCTGGCGCACGGCGGCGAGCAGCCAGTCGTCCCGATGGCGCGGCCGCCGCTCGCACCGCATGGCCACGCACAGGTGCAGCTCCATCTGTCCACGCTGCACCATCCCGCAGTGGCAGCCCACCGGGCTGCTCGCCGTCAGCCAGACGTCGGGGTCGTCCAGCAGCCACGCCACCGCCGCCGGCGCCACCGCCTCCTCGGGCCCGCCTTCCAGCGAGAAGTAGCGCGTGCCGTCCGACTGCCAGGGCCGCTGCGACCCTTCCACCAGCCACGTGCGCAGCGAAGCCTCGTCCACCCGCAGGCCCTCGTTCACGCCCAACGCCAGCGCCGGGATGGACGCCCACGCGGGGCTGTACGCGGGAAGAGCCGGCAGCAGGGTGACCTCCAAATTGACCTCTTTCAGCGACGGCAGGTCGGCGAACAGGTTGAGTGGGACGGATGTCAGCGGGTTCATGGACAGATCCACGGATTCCAGGTTTTCCAATCCTTGGAAAAGATTCTCTGGCAATGCGGTGAGCAGGTTGTGGGCGAGAATAATGGACTTAAGGTTTAACAGCCCGGAAAACAGTCCTTCGGGGATTGTTTCTATTTTGTTTCTCTTGAAGACGATTTTCTGCACATTTGATAATTGTGTGAAAATACCAGCCGGAAGAGCTGTTATAGAGTTATCGCTCAAGTCCAGCAGTTTAAGTAGCGGCAAACCTTGTAAAGCGCCTTCTGCTACCGTCGTGATATTATTTCTTCCAATTATAATATTTTCTGCACGTGATAGTTCAGAGAGAACACCGGATTTCAATTCAAATGATCCACACTCACCGTAGAAGAGACTTGACACGTTTCGCACTATGCGCAAATTTTTCTGTCGTAAGTCCTACGCACGGTAACCACACAAAATTTAAATTCGGTGCACCAGAAAATAAATCTGAAGGTAGAGAACTCAATGGGTTACTTCCCAATCCCACAACTTCCAAATTTGACAGTCCAGAGAATATGTTACTCGGTAGGGAAGATATATTATTGAATATCAAAAGTACTTCCTTTAGATGAGGCAACGACGAAAATGCATTCTCTGGTAAACTTGAAATCTCGTTCATTGACAGTTGCAATTCTTCTAGGGCTGGAAGATTTGAGATTTCAGTTGGAAATGTAGAAAGTCGTATGGCGGTGAGATTCAAGTGAGTAAGCCTGGAGAGCGAAGAAAACAATCCGGATGGAAGAGAAGTAAAGAAATTTCCAGTCAGGTCCAAGTTTTCCAGGTTTGTTAGAGAATTAAATAGGTCGCTTGGAAGAGTGCGTAGCCTATTGTGATATAAACTTAAACTGCGCAATTGAGTCTGTGCATTGAAAAATTGACTGGGAAGAGATTCAATTAAATTCTTTCCCAAATCGAGCGCTCGCAGATGAGTGAGCGCAGAAAACGCGTTTTCCGAAAAGTTGGTGAGAGAGTTTTTACTCAAAATCAATGTTTCTAGATGTATGCACTGAGTTAATGGACCTTGTATATCTTGAAGATTTATATTATGAGCTTCGAGACGTCGCAATCCACAAGGCAAAGGTAGAAACCGCAGGCTTCCGAGCTGATGATTATTACTCACAATCAGAGTTTCCAGTGATCCCAGCGATATAAATGCGTTATCGGGCGGGTTGATTATCTCATTCTCCGACAGATCGAGATGTCTTAGTTGAGGGTTGAGTTTCGACAGGATTGGCAGCGACGTCAATTGATTGTCAGATACATTGAGGATGGTAGCTTGTTCAACTCCCTCTGGAAATTCTGCAAGTTCATTGTGGTCGAAGTTAGCAGCAACTAGTGGTTCAGCACACCGGCCTGCCGCTGACACAGAAAAAAATCCTTTCTTCTCACAATCCAGAACCCCATCTGCACAGAAAGTCGGGTTAAAAGCGCTTCTATCATTAATACGCACTATTGGTTTATTGTCGTGCAGAAGGTCAGTAATAGATGCCTTTACGGTCGTTCCTATGCAGACGACGAAGACAACTTGAAAGCAAGCAAAACGCATCTTGATCTGCTTTGGAGTGCAGCAAGTGAGCATCTGGCCTTTCGCCAGGGCGGAACGCGTATTTATCGCAGCAACGAAAATGCCCTTGATCTGTACTCTAGACCTGGAGTGACATCGCGAACTAAAAATACTTGCCAATTTTCTAGAAATTAAGACGATTTACACTTTCACCGAAACAGGATGTTTGCCATTGTAGAAATGTGTTCCATGTTTTACGCCTAGTTGTACATGCTTAACATGCTTATTTCTGAAGACAATATTTATGATATATGAAGCACAAATTTGAAGAAATATTTTAAAGGACGAACCCTGAACTTGGTTTAAAAATTACAGATTCTTTGAATATTCGACAAGACATTTTCAGAGAATGGAACTATTTCATTCTTTCATTGAAAGAGGAATTTGTTTAGTTTCAATTAGAATTCGGAATACATGAAGGAATTAAATATATGTTGCCATCTGTTAGGTCATTATGTAATGCTGAACCGTTTTAAAGGTGGCAAAAAAGAGCATTTTTAGAAACTTCAATAGTGTATCTAATATTGTTACTAAAACATTTAAACGATTCCTTCCCTTATTATCAGTCTTCCCAAACACAGAACTGTTACTTCGCTACGCTTGTAATTTGTGTTTGCATATTGAAGGGTAAACACATTGCACAGAATTGCATCCTCGGCTTCAAAATATGCTGTAGTCATGATGTGTGAATGCCGTAAAACCACTTACTGTGCATTTAGGTCGTCGACGACTGTGAATTACTTCGTAAGTACGGTAACGAAGGAGGTGTGCAGTGGCTCAGTAACCCCACAACACGACATATTTTCTTTGCGACGGCATTTATCGGAAAGGACCAGGAGTGGTTGAAAGTTAAGTGGCGAGTTAAAGCTTTAAGGCTCAGTAGAAGCTTGAAAGATTATTAACAAACCTAAAGGTATTGTGGTCTCCGAAACAGAGCTTGAGTTAATCACGTAACACGCGCTCTCTCTCTCAGCTTAACCTGTTTGCGAACGTGAAAATCTTAACTGCATTTGTTTCATCAGAGTAGGGGATGGATGGGGTTGGTCTGCAAATGGGCTTGTTGACACTGATTCCTTCATCAGCCACGTAGCTTCCATACGCCCTAGTTTGCTGTCAACGTGTACTTTCGTAGATTTCAGTACTTCCGCAGATGTATACGATTATTCACACAAGAACTATAGACATACAGAGTCAGATTGATCACGTTTTTCTTTAGTTTTTAGCACATTTTAATAAAAAGTTGCCAAGCTATGAACAAACTTGTTACATGTGATGTGTACTACAATGTTACAAGTGATGAACAGTTGTTTGCTTTTCGTTGAATACATGCCACGTCACGTCATACATGCCAAGTAAATCATCTAAATATATAATAAAGGTTTGTTTGTGCTGTTAAACAGGGATCGTATTTGCACTAAATGGAAAGAATGTGGGAAAAAAGAAAGATGAACCAGTTGCAAAAGATTTGGCATCAGAAAAAAGAAAACATGGAATTTTTCGCTCTAACGAGTGGCAAATACATTCTGGACTACGTAATTATAATGGTAGAAAATAATGATCTAATATTTTTCGAAATATTAACTCTGTATTAAAGCCAAAGAAGAACAAAATTATTTATCTTCACAGCACTATGCTTCAGAGTCAAGACGCATGTAACGATAAAAAGTATTCCATCAGTTATTCTTGCATTAAAAAAATGAAGATTCGAGTTGCCCTCTTGGATCAAATGGTCGACGATTACATATCAAGAAGGCAAACTCGATAATGGCCAATGAGGTTATTTTTTTATCATGATTGACGTTACTGCTTTGAATCCAATCTTTATAAAAAATGCATCATGACGATACACCTTAACGTGAGTGGGTAAAGGCATACATTTTTTTAGCAACTGGCAGAATCTCGTTCTAATTTAAAAACTATAGTGAGAAACTAAAATAAAAAAGAACCCTACATATCCTTTAAATCTTCGGAATACACATGAACAAAAGTTCCAAAATCTCAGGGAAAATAACTCTAATGAAACGGAAAAGAATTCACAATTCACGGATATTCACAAATATTAATTGTAACATTATTATAAATTCTTCCCATTTTCGTCGTTACCTTCATTCCACATACAGTATATGCCCCTCTCAAGAAGTAAAAAAAATCACGGTGCTGCAAGAGCAAAACCGATGTTTGCTAACAATATTAAACAAAACATGTTTATGTGCTACAATTTCAAACAAATGCATAAGATTTCTTATTGCTTGTACAGTGTTTAAAATTCAAGTTTTATTAACAACATTTCATTATTTCATTTAGGATCTAAAACAGAGTATTATTCAAAGAGGTTCACTATATAGAAAATAGCAAAATTCGTGCTCCGTGCTTTGAAAAATTAAAATTCTTACAGTACTAAATTCTGCAGTACTATATTCGTGACGTAAAACTCAATGGAAAAATAGAATTCTGAAATGTTCCAAATAATGAGTCACAAATCATAACAATAAGAAAAGTATATTTTGACAAAGGTTGCCAGATCCACACAATGTTCAGTTTTCGGATTGACACTTTGCTAATGTTCAATATCACCAGGTAAGATACCCGTGTTCGTAACCTGCTGCTAAAGTGCAAGAATATATCCAAATACCAAGTGCAAGACCCAGTTCCAACACGTGAATTTCCAAGGTCTTCTTCATTACAGTGAAAGTGGGAAATGTGTCTCAAGTCATCAACTGATGTCAATGGAGTGTCTCTGACCGGGAGGTCCGAGGTTAGAATTCTAACGGTGGCAGGATTTTCGACGCTAGCTTGTCAGCGATGTCGAATTCAGTCACTGTCTAGAGAAGAATTCTAGCCGCCGGCTGCTTTTATAGATATTTTTCCATGGTTTGTACGACCAATACCAGGCGAATGCCGGATCAGTCACACTAATAAAAAAGCCACGGACCTCTCGCGATCTTTCCTTCCCCTTCCTTGTCCTATCCTCGCCCCTTTCTTTACACACACACTTAAATGCACTACACTATCAAACATGTTGGGAGACCGGTCAGGAGCTTAAAGCTTATTTCGACTGGGGTGGTGCCCTACTGGTGACAGATACCTGGTTGAGGAAAACCGGGTAGCCAACGGTAGCTTGGCGCCGAAACTCGCCATCCAGAGGGAGGAGATCACCACCACCTTCCGAGGAAAAGTGCACCACACTTACGGAACTAATGCATGACTGATTGGGGCGGTTCGAGTACAGTGGACTTTGGTGATATGTTTTGAACCGAACCCAAATATTCCTCTTGAAGCTCGGCCTAAAACTAAATTTACTTATAACTAATTCTTAATTCTAATTTCGGAGGACCACCTGGGCATTTGGTGCAGGCCCAGGACTGCATGGAATGGTAAATTTTAATGTAGTTGTTAGAATGAAAGGCTGAATAATTTGATACATATATTAATTTAAAAAGGAATACAATTGACACGTGATAATTGTTGTGGGTTGACACAATTGAATTGGTTGCAAGGTTGATGTGGATAGTCAAATACATTTGTAATTTGGTCAAAATGTCACCTCCTGGTGAAATACATAGCGTTGTGTTTCATACTGGTTGAGCACAGGCGGGTCGCGTACCCAGACCCGTTTCAGGCTGAGATCCGGCTGGATACCACGTGCGATGCTGATGATGTACTCTGCTGGATGTCGCAGCGGGCAGACCACGTGCCACTGCGACGCACAGCGTGCAGGCGGCGCGTGCTAATGGATGGAGATCCCGGAGGGCAGGCAATCACAGCGTGGTGATAAACTGATTACTCATTAATTGAGATATAGTTCTTCCCGTTCGCCACCTTGAATTGTGATGCGAGACGGAGAATTGATGGCTACGAGACCACGTGAAGCGGTTCGTAAGGAACAACACAGGAATTGCGAAGCGTAACAACACTTGCATGCGACAACGTTTATGAGCCAATTGATTGTTGATTGAGATATAGTTTTTTCACTCGGCACTTTGGATCGTGATTGGAGGCGGAGAACTGATAAATGCGAAGCAACGCGTGGCGGTTCGCAGGAGTGACGTGGAATGCGGAACAGAGCAATACGTCTTCCCGTGGCAACGTTTCTGAGCCAACTGGTCTTTGTGAGCGCTGGGCAGAGCGTGAGAAACAGGCCACGTGATTGAGGGGTGCGACACCGCGCCTCTGAGGGCAATGTGGGCGGTAGACCTATGGCAAGTTGGAACTTACAAATCGCCCAGGACTCGTTCGGGAAGTGTCGCATCCTAGCGGGCTTGGTAGAAACCAGCTGAATAGAATAACATAAATTACAGATAGAAATGTGCAAAGCTTCTTTTAGATAATTATCAAAGAATACAAAAAAACACTTTAACAATTTCACAAAACTCTTGCAATGCTGTGAAAACACAAAATGAAAGGCACACACTGACTAAGCGATGCTACCTGACTAACACAGCAAGAAAAACCAAATTAATGTAAACATTGCAGAATGTATTGAAGGTTACGAGGCACACATGGCTGGATTTTCCAAACCAGACCACTCCATCTAATTACAGAGCTCCTCCTAATTACACAGCTGTCTGGTAGAGGGTCTCAATGCAGATAGTAAGAAATGCCTTTCACCGACGTGAATGCTTCACGCCTAAGTCCACCACAGCCCCTTCCGCCTTAGCCCAACTCCACCAGCGTTCACTCCCGCTAACCACCCAACTCTGGGCCGCCCCGAGTTTGACACCGGGCGGGTCGCAGAGGGCGGCCAGCCGGCCAGCGGGAGGAAGGGCGGACGGAGGCGGGCGGAGATACGGGCGGCGACGGCGGTGGTGGTGGTGGCAGTGGCGGTGACGGTGGTGATGTCGACGTGACGTCAGCGGTGTCGGCAGCGAGGGCGAAGCCGTGCGCCGAAAGACAGCGCCCCAATACGTAGAGGCGCGGGGGAAACAATGATTAATTAATGTCTTAATTCATTAATTAATTAATAAATTAATTAATTAATTTTTTTAAGTGGGACGCGCGAACTTTGGAGTTGGCGCCCCCATAACACACTGGTGTAGCATGGAACTCCCATAATTTGGCGGGAGTACCACAAAGAGTGCCCAGGTGGGGGGAAGTCGCAAGAACTTGTCCGCGCCGACCAAAATGTGCTGACAATAATACACTGAAATAATATACAGTGTATAATATCAGTGTATAATAATATATATATATATATATATATATATATATATATAAGCTTGCTTGCTCCAACAATGACTTTAGGGGTTAGTGCGCCCTTATTCATTAACAATCAATCAATTCATTACATTAAAATCCCACGTATCACACACTGTCACTGCAAGTCGAGTAACTCTGTCGAAATTACTCTGTGTTCGGCTCTGCTTTTATACGCCGGGGGCATCAGACTCTCCCTGCGGCTCCTTGTTCCTGTGGCTGCTATCTCGGGGTTGGCCTGCCCACGCTACCCTCTCGCACGCGCGTCTCATCCACACATCTCACATGTGTATTATAGTATATACCTATTTCTAAAAAGATCCGTTGCCTAATATTGGCCAATTTTTAATACATTGTATTTTTTAAATTTGTTTCCAAGACTCGACTATCTTCGTTACTAATTGCAAAATTTTCAGACACTCGACTGGACATACAAAATGGTCAGACACTCGACTCAGTGACGACCAATCGATATTCACCTCTTGAGAAGTGCAAGGGGCCAATCGATATTCAACCTTGTGTCTGAAACCAAAATGTTCCAAAAAAGTGTCCTTAATAGTACATTGTTTCATTTCAAAAGAAGAGAAATAAATTAATAATCTTTCGTTTTAATCTTCACTACAAAAAGGCGTACTCTTGATATTCTGCAAGTTTTAAGTTAGTGGGAAGCATTCGTTCTTGTTTTTCAAATTTTTATGCTTAAACTGTTTTTTTCTTGCTTGTGGCCTCTACTGACTTCCAACTTTGCTGTGACAGTTTGCAGTGATCTCCAACATTCCCTAACTCTTCTGTCGCAAATTTAAGTTCTCAGTGACGTGAAACTTAAAATTATTAAATGAGTAAACATGTGTTCCAAAAATGTGGAAGTATTTGTTATTAAAAATAGGTAAAATACAGATTAAATCAACTGAAAGACTGAATTTTAAATACTTAATTCGAGAACTTTCTCGACACTTGTAGTGCCAATGCCTTTGTGTTGTGCAAACCCAAAAATCATAAATTAGTTTGCATTTATTTACTCAATAAAGTATTGGTAAATAATTAATTTTGACATTGAATTATTACTCCACACATTCACGAAAGTAGTGTGTCATCCTACCCCATTCTCGTTCTAATTTACTCCAAGGTTTATCTGTGATGGAAAAAACTGTCGGTTGGCACATTTTGTTTTGCTTACTTTTAAAGAGTCTTGAAATTTCGGCAGTGAAAATTCAGGAATAAAAGTGCTATTAATTAGGATAATTTTTGTACTTTCCATTGATACAATTAAATCAATGGAAAGTACAGTACAAATAATACAAAGCTAATCCGGTGGTGTGAAAAAAATTAAAAACTATCAGCTGATGCCAATCTGAGGGCGACTCCCCTAGCAGATACAAAATAAAAGGATGATATAAAAAGAGAAATCAAACGAAAATATTTCAACACAAAAGAAACTAATGGTGCTACAGAATGGCATAGACTTTCCCGTATTAGTTTTCTATTTCCTTTGGTCTCGGCTATTTATTCGGGCTTACCACATTCTCTTGCCAGCTGCCATATGTCACCAACCAAAGTACATTTCTTTGACATTTTATTAATTTTTCGGTCTTATAATAGTAGAACAAAAATATTATGCTAAGAACATTAAATAACAGTAAAATCTCGTGCTAAATGGCAATTTTCGTTGACAAATTTGGAGCCGTATTTAAGAAAATGGCGTTTAAGCGCTACTATAAATGCGAAATTTGAAGCTCTTTTTCACAGACAGATTTTGAGTTTTCGAAAACCTTATTAAAACTCTTTTGAAGTACATCAACTCACAAATGCAGCTAGGTTTACAAATTGCTGGGAAATTTGTGTAATAACGCTGTGAGAGATCTTTCAAAAGATTACATGTGTAATTTTTGAAAAAACGAAAAAATGTCCTACATTGAACTTTACGTTATTTTAAAGAGTGTAATTAGCACTATCAGTTCGAACAGTTTGAAGAAAAAATTTGCAGCCATTTTCGAGAAAATGGTGTTTAAGCGTTTCCGAAAATCAGGAATTTTGAACTACTTTTTACAAAAAAACGGTTGAGTTTTCTACAGACTTTACGTGGCATTATTGAAAGCACATGAATTCATCAAAATAATAATGTTTAATAATTGCTACTAATGTAAATATTGACAACCCGAGAGACAAATCAAAAATATTTTATTTTTGTAATTTTTGAAGAAACAGAAGAATAGAGCAGCATGGCGTTTATGTCATCTTATAGAGTAAATTAGGCACTATTCTTATTAAAAGTTTAAAGAAAACATTTGGAGCCATTTATGAGAAAGTCTTGTTTTTGTATTTTTTAATTCCACATATTGCACACAATGGTGCACGAAAACTACTAAAATTTTCAAAAAAATGTACATGATCTTAATAAAAGAACTTACTTTGGAGAAAAAAAATTTATTTGAAGAAAAAATCTTTATCATTAATTTTGTAGTTGCAGGAGGAGGTTGAAGAAAATTCGAACTTTTGCAATTTTCGAAAATTCAGAGATAACCTTGAAGATCGGACATATGGCACCCCTTCAAGTTTTGTTTATTCATTCAAGAAATTTAAGGAAAAAAAATTGAAGCCGTTTTTGAGAAAATTATGAAAATGACCGAGGGGCTTCATGTAAAGTGGCCCCAAATTTTACAGAATCTTTTTCAAAAACTCAAAGCCTCGACTCGAGGCAGAACGACAGGGGTTTCTTCAATTGTAAAAAAAAAAACCTACGAGTGGTTTAGGCGCTAGTGTTCAAGGACGGACGTTTTCCTTTCAATTGATTTTTCCGGTGTCAAGGATTTACAAAGCAAGGATTCTGGCTCCACCACGTGTTTAGGGATTTTATTCTTAATTTAGCAAAAAGTTTTATCCCCTTTTTCGTTGTCAGGACCCGGCAATGAATTTTTTTCCGCCGAAAATTTACCGTTTTTTTTCGCGGAGCATTACATAACTTTCCCTATACAACGTGTATTATTGCGTATATACATACGTATACGGGAAAGTAAAAAGAAAAAGAAAAATAACATAAAAATTAGCATTAATATAGTAAAAAAAGAAAACAATTGAACTGAAAGAGGTAAATGTATTTGACAGATTTGAAAATTAGAATTAACGCCAACGTCTTTATAATATAATTTCGTATTTTGAAACAAATTTTGTTTACATTTCATAATATTTGTTATGTATTTTATTTTCTACTCTTATATTCTTTTTTTCAGGTTCTGACTCTGAATCATTCTCAACCAGATCTCTACATTTTTTACGATATCAAGGTAAGCTTTTTGAATCCATTGACTTCAAACAAATTACATTTCGAGTGACCTCTTTAAATTCTCTGGCTGCGTTGATATGACTGTCTTCAATGTTACTGTTTTCGGTCATTTTCTTTATGCCAGTGATTTTTCTTTCCTCCTTGACCTCTGTGGTCCCGTGTTTCTTTCAACAGGTTTAGGTCGTTCACTGGAAATTAAGTTTGTTTAGTCCCCGAAGGCACTGACGTAACATTCAATTCCCAAGAATAGTAAAGGGGATAAGTGCATGCGGCATTGTTGACATTTCCCTTAAGGTTTTCAATGAGCTTCTATTCCGTTGCTTTTTTGGCGCTCTAATGCGTCAAGTTCAACTATTCTTCAAAGAAGAGTTTTCTCGAATTTTACAATTATAGAATTTTTTTGTTATTTTACATTTGCCGGGAATTGTCACATTTTTATGGAAGTTTTTAAAGCACGCTCTATACAGATGATAAAAGAAATGTGACCCAGATGTATACGCGACTGTTATAAATAAATGGTAAAAAAATTATATCACATCAGGTCAATGGTCGAAAATTATGTAAAGTGTTATCGCTTACTTCAGCGAGAAAGTGTTTAAAAGGTCAAGCAATGGAAGTATATTCGCAGTTATCAATAGAAAACGTTTCGAACAGACGTAATCTCATCAAATTGCAGTTAATATATATTCAACAACAAACCTTTTGCCAAAAAATCTTTGATTTCTGGTTAATTGTTTGTTGCTCTTATGTAGAACACACCTGTTTTAGCAATAAAGGCATCGGTTCCAAAGTTTCCAAGTAACTATTGTAACAGATTTAATTCCATACAAATCGTTCTCGTAATGTAATGTGGAGAGTAAGATTACGTAATATTATGATTCCAAATTTTGTGTTCATATTAATGTATTTCAGTCATAACTTGTGAAACCCATTATACATCGTAGAACTTTAGGTGCGAAAACTAATATTTTTACTTTCCCGTATACGTACGTATACACGGAGTGATATACGTAGTATAGGGAATGTTATGTAATGCGCGAAAAAATGGCAAATTTTCGGCGGAAAAAAATTAATTGCCGGGCCGTGAAAACGAATAAGTGGATAAAACCAGTTGCTAAATTAAGAAAAAAAATCCTCTATCTTGTGGTGTGGTCAAAATTCATGATTTGTTGCTTCTTTATACTTAAAAATCGATTGACGGCATTCCGTCCGTCTGTCCGTTTGTCCGTCTGTGGTCAACGCTAGCGCCTAAACAGTTCGGTCGATTTTCTCCAAAATTGATATTCCCCAGTCGATCTGATTCTAGTCGAAGCTTTGTGATTTTGAAAAAGATTCTTTAAAATTTGGGGGTACTTTATATGAAGCCCCCGGGGATTTTCAAAATTTTCTCAAAAACGGCTCCAAATTTTGTCTTTAAACTTTTGGTAGGGATAGTGGTAAATGTACTCTATCAATGACATAAAAGCCATTTTGGTCTATCGGTTGGTTTTTTCAAAAATTACAAAAATGTAAATTTTTTACTTGTCTCACGTCGTTAATATTTACATTATCGGCGATTTTTCTATATTATTATGTTTACGAGTGCATGTGCTTTAAATAATGTCAAGTAAAGCTTATCGAAAACACAACCGTTTTCTGTGAAAAGTAGCTCAAAATTTCGCAGTTTCAGAAATGCTCAAATGCCATTTTCTCATATATGGCTGCAATTTTTTTCTTGAAACTTTTGTAACGGATGTTGCTAATTACACTCATTAGTATAGCGTAATGTTCATTTTGAGTTTTTTTTTGTTTTTTCAAAAATTATATAAATGTAAATTATTTGAAAGATCTCTCACATCTTTAATATGCACATTATCCGCAATTTGTAAAGATGATTATATTTGTGAGTGTAAGTGCTTTAAATAACTTCAAATAAAGTATTTTGAAAACTCAAAAATTTTCTGTGAAAATGAGCTTCAAATTTCGCATTTTTAGTCGTGCTAAAACGCCATTTTCTCTTAAACGGCACATAATTTTTAAAAGAAAATTGCCATTTACGGCTAGGTTTTTGTGTTCTTTAATATTCTAAAATTAATGTTTCTGTTCTACCAATAGGAAACCGAAAAATTAAGAAAATGCCAAAAAAAATGTACTTTTGGCGATGATAGATGGTAGCTGGCAAGAAAGAGTATGTGGCAATTCCGAATAGCTAGCGAAGACCCAGGAAAATAGAAAACTAATACGGGAAAGTCTGTGCCATTCTGTAGCACCACTAGTTTAAGCTGTAATCGTGAACCTCACCACTCCCTCGCTCTGTTATTCATTTACTTATATTCAAGAAGGGCAAAGCAGAGCACCATAAGAACATTTATTTTGCATAGATCGTAAGAAACATCTCCCCCCATTCGGGAACAGTTAGTTCCTAAGGGAGAGACAAGGTATTTAACCACTCTAGTTCACATATGAAAACACTCACAATTGAGAAAGCAAATAGTGAACATTTATTTCCCACTGCTATTGCAGAAGTTTAAAAAAAATAAACTTTTAAGTTAAAATAAATAAGATACAAGAAATAAAGTTAAAAAAGTCAAAATACTTGCTATGGTTTAGCCTCAGATGGACGGGCAGACAGTATGATAGAAAAATGTTTTGCTGTGAACCGATTTTTCGATATCAGACTCATCTATCAAAAATTGTGTTCGCACCGTAAGATAGAGGAACCACCATGGGATAGAGATTTTGGAACAAGATTCATCTATTTTTCGGTATCAAAGCCCCACATTAGTAGTGTGCGAGAAAGTATAAACGCCCATAACACTGATCAACATACATTTTGGGGCCTCAGATATTTAACTTTTTCCTGGGTATTTTGATGTCACTGATTCCAATTGATGCATTAGTTTTGCCCGATCAGCTCAAGTTTTATAAATACAGAATTATAATGTTTTACCCCACTTCCACATAGTGGGGACTAGAATTTGGGAGCATCGAATGATATGTGGACATAAAATATTTACTTTAGGTGTTGTTAATATGTTGTAAAATAAAATAGGTTGGTTTTTATCAATATTAATATTAATTAGATAACTATAAATCACCTAATTTCTCACCAAATTGTTTTAAAAATTCACAAAATAAATCATCCATTCAACACCCAAAAGGTTCTTTTATATAGATTTTTTTGAGTGAGAAATGCCATAGCAGTCTCACTGCATTTTCCAACAGTAGTCGGCCATAATATATGTACCCTATTTTCCTTGGGGTCTCTCTTCAATTAGTGAATATCTTCGTGAAATATTTCACTTTACTCTTCACTTATGTAATCAAGCGAAGGAAAGCAATCCAAGTTGCTATGTGGGTATAATATAAGGAGTTTCACAAGTGATGACTAAAATGTTAATATGGACATAAAATATTGTATCATAATATTACGTACATGTTGCGTACTCATTGCAGCCAAGCACGTGGAAATTGGATAGCATTGTTTCTTCCAATTCTGAAAAGGTTTCTGCTTTATGCTTTCCGAGAAGTTTCTCATAACTAGAACAAAAGAAGAGTGGCACCCTATTCATTTTCGCTCAAGGACAACACGAAATTTAAATCATTTACAAATCTTATTTAAGAACCATCGAAAATGCCTACTTCCAATTTCTCGTTGGTGACTCCAGAAAATATACGTAATATGCACTAGAAGCACATTGTCCCCTTTATCCCATATGTCGCGGCTCCTTGAATTTGAAACTGATGTTCTAATTTTGGAGTGTACTTTTATATGATGCCCCTGGGACATTTTCCAAATTGTCAAGAAAATGGCTCCATCGTTTTTTTATTAAATTTTGCTGTTGGATAGTGTGAAAGGACGTTTAAGAGAATGATGTAAGTCTCATGTTCGTTGCAAACTCTGTTTTTCGAAAATTGAAAAAATACAAGGTTTTTTCGGTGTCTTCCTATAACTACAGTTATGAATATAGATTTTTTTCCTTTAATGAAATCTATTCCTTAAAGATAGATTTTGAACTAAGGTCATGTACAATTTTTAAAAAAAATGAGTCTCTTTCGCGCAATTTTGCGTGAAATTACGGGCGAGAAAATCTTTGCTGTTTTAGCACCACTAGTTTGGATATTTAAATCAATATCGAAACCTTAATTGTTTTTTATAGTTCCTGTGTATCTAGCGAAACCGAAGGCCTCTCACAAGGCTAGAGATTGTACTCGTATATTCGAAATCAGTAAATAATTGTAATTGATAAGCAACAAAGTGGGACAAACTGAATGTTCGTTTTCCTAACCGAGAATCAAAAGTGGTAAACGACAACGTAGTATTTCGCGTTGTGCTCGGTCTTACTGAATACTAAATTGATCCCTCTGTGTGGATACACGCATTGCACATTTCCTCCACTCACAAATAAGGCGAAACTAGGAAGCTCCGTCTGTGAGGCGGAGTCGCCGAGTTGTGACTGTACACAGAGCACTCAGTGAGGAGACTTCGCGGCGGGGAGGAGTCGGGAGAAGAGGCAGGGACTGCGGCTGGGGCGGTGGCGGGGCAGGACTGGGGGCCGTTGACTGGGTTGGGAACGAGTGTTGGGGATGGGTCAGAAGAGTCAGGTAGGTGTTCTGGCTTTGGTGGACGTAATATGGGAGCGGTAGACTCGAGTATGGTTTGTGGGACGTTGGGGTAAGCACAGATGAGGAGCTGGGGTTGGGGGCTACGGCGAGGATGGAACTACGACTTTTCAGGCAGTGGCGAAGGTGGTGATGAAGATGGTGACGACGGTGGTGGCGAATGTGCTGGTGAAGGTGGGGACGAAGATGGTGATGAAGATGGTGGCGACGGTGGTAGCGACGGTGGTGGCGAAAGTGGTGGTGAAGGTGGTGACGAAGATGGTGATGAAGATGGTGGTGACGGCGGTGGCTACGGTGGTGGCGACGGTGTTGGCGAAGGCTGGTGGCAGAAATAGTGGCGAAAGGTTGAGGTGACGGTGGTGGCGAAGGTGGTGGCGAAAGGTGGTAGTGGCAAAGGTGCTGGTGGTGGTGGTGCTGGTGAAGATGGTGGTGGAAAGTTGAGGTAATTGTGGTGGAGCAGAGGCGTAGCAGGGACGTGAGTATTTTGTGGAGACAGACGTGCTCGGGTTCTTGCGGCGCGGTCGATAGTGAGAAGCGAGGTCGGAAACGACCGTGTGGGTAGATGACGGAGGGGGGCGTTCGGTGGCGGGTGGCTGACGGAGGTGGACGTTCGGGGCGGGTGGATGACTGAGGGGGGCGTTCGGGAGTGGGTGGTTGGCGGAGAAGGGTGGCGTCCGGGGATGGCGGATGCTTGACGAAGGTGTGGCGAGGTGGGTCGCAGGCATGCTCTGAGCGTTGCGACCTACGGCGACGTGAGTGGGCGCTTATGGTGGTGAAGAAGCAGAGAAGGCAGTGGTAGCGGTGGTGGGGAGGCTTGGTTGGAGGTGGGAGTGTGGTTCCAGAGCACGGGATTGTGGTCACAGTAGTTGTCGGGAACGGAAACGGGGCGTTGACGGGGGGAGGGGGCGCGTGGTAGGGATGGTAGGAAGAGGCAGGGCGTGCTCCGTGCGTTGGGTGCGGCGGCCCTGCGGGCCGGCCCTTGCGGTGGCGGAGAAGCGGTGAAGTTGGCGGCCGGCTGCCCAGGGCGCGCCGCGGACGGCCAAGACGCCGCCAAACTTTGCTCTCACCGGCGCTGCGCGGTGCAGTGCGGCGGCGGCCGCTCCCAGTACTAAGCACTAGCGGGGGGTCGTGGCGGGGGGGGGGCCGAGGTGGGCGGGGGCGGAGCCGGTGGCGCGACCGGAGCGGAGCCCCTGGGCGGTGGCCGCGAAGGCGTAGGCGCGGAGGGCGAGAGTTCGGAGGGAGGGCGAGAAAGCGCCTGAAGGCGAAATAGACGAGAAGGTTTTCGAGTACAAATGAAGTCGGTTGAAGACCTGAATAACAATAAAGTCGGTACGAAAGAGAATGTCGTAGGATATAGGAGAATGATGAAGTGTTCATAACGTTGATTGTTAACGGGCGCCCCTATTCCTTTGATCATTAGTTTCGTACATGTAATGCACGTTATATCCGGGGAGGTGGCAGTGTATCTCCGCCATTGGAGCTTGAGATCCAATGTCGAGCTGAACGTCGGTATGTGAGGGTTTCCTCGTTCACTTATTTCTCCGAGTGATGTACCGTCCCAGCCGGGACAACTTCTAAGCTCCGAACTGGTCTCTTGACATCTGCGGTATTATCATTCTTGTAATTAGACGTATGTAAAGGAAGAAGTATAATGTTGTGCATGTAAGTTAAGTTGAAAGGGGGAGAAGGACGCTTCCGTGTGTAATTTTTTGGGACTTTGGATTTTAGGGTTTCGGTTCCGGCATTCACCTGTTATTGACGGAAGAAACCACACAATTCTTCTATTCAGAGCAGCCAGCCGCTACAATTCTCCTCCGGACACCAGAGGAGGCCACTTCTACTTACTCTCAATATTACACTGCCGGTCAATAGAATTGTCAACCATTCGCGAAGCTGTGACTGCATCCAAGAAAGGGATCGTTCCAGAGTGGGAAAGCCAGTGACAGTAAGACCAGAGGCTGTGGGGAGGAAGTGTCCAGCCTACAGAAATTGAAGCAAATTGGTGACAATTGATGCACTACCTTTTGAATTGCATATCTGTACTGTCAGGTTGGTTGGGCGGTAGTGGGTTGTTCTTGAGGGCATGAAAAGGGTAGGGGGATTTCTGGTGCAAGGTTGTTTGTTCCAAGGGTTGGTTTGTGGGAAATAACGTTATATAGTTTGTTTATACATGAAAATGGAAAACCCGACAACGCCCGGCAATGTCCGACATTAATGCCACAGCCTAGATGCAGTTTGTAAATTGTAACAAATTTTCGGGTGACGTAAATAACGATAATATGTCAAGTACTTGACGTCAAATTTGATCACAGCCCTGCTAATAGATGGTTTGTAATTTTCGTTTAATAAAATCCGTTGATTCAGAATAAATGGGGTCATCAAGAAAAGTTCAAGTTTAAAAACATAACCATCTTTCTTTCAAATAATCAATTAAAATGGACACAGCGTCACGTACACAGCTACTGATTTGCCAACTGCTTTAATGGCATCAACCGAATCAGAAACAATGGGTAACTCATAATTCGAGCAGATTTGAGTATCCAATGCAGTAACAGGCATAGTGTCCCCGTCGTGTTGCCAAATGGCTTTGTCTTAAACCACACACACTCTATTCCATAACCCCGTTTTGTTGCTTCGATTTTCTTTACGGCGAACAGAGCTTAATACTGACCGGTTAAGACTTCAGGTCAACGTGTGTGACTGCCCTACACCAAACTCTGATTTTCTTTTCCCATTTACGCGGTATACGGATAGTAATTACTCATTCTTTATTAATTTTGAGAAAAATAGTTCTAAATTTTTGATTCTGCAGATAAACATAGATAGTTTTGAATCTAGGTTTGCACCAGTTCATAAAAATATAAAATATTGAAACTTCGTGAGATGGTAGTCAGCCACTGAATAATTGCTCTATCCTGTTAACTCAATTTTGATAATTTCTGAATTAACATGTTCTTGCCATGACTTCATTTGTTAACGGCAGATCCTTTCTGTACACTACGGGCCGCTTAATACTGCGATGGTTGTACTTTTCATTCATAAATTAACGTCATGGGAAGAAAAATAGAAATATCTATTTAATTATTTATTAGGAGCTGATAATTCTTCGGGATATACTGTAGATTTGACAACTTACTGAACTATTAAATTCAAACGCTTCCAATTTCAAAATAAAGAACATTTATTAACTTTCAGTATACTGCACCATCATCTTTCTTAAATATTTCAGCGTATACTATACTTTTCCTTAATATTGCCTTCAATGAAATGTGCAGTCAATATGCAATTAAATGTGCAGTCAGTATACTACTATCATTGACAACTTCGTTTATAACTCCAAATCTATTTCACAACGTCTTCAAACCTTCCCATTTGTATTTTAGTACGTCCATTTCCCGAACGTATATCAAAACGTCTAGTTCTCATTTGTATTTCAGAACGTCTGCTTCTCGTCTGGTCGTTGATTTCACATTTTCTTCTTACCTCGACCGATTTCATGTCATCGAAATCATTGCTAACCTACGTTCCCATCCCAAGTACGCCGTGCATACACATGTCTTGTTGCTGGCAAATGCACATTCAATTTCACCTCGTTAGAATACATATATGTTTTAATATTTATCTGTATAAATGTATGTTGAAATCTACTGGCTTCTCGTCATTCTTCCACATGACACTTTGCCCCCCCTAACTCCTTCTTGTCCTTCCTTACATTCCCCTTCCTGCCAGTCGTAACCCTTCGAGGGGCAGCGGTCTGACAGTGCGGAGCAGATTCAACCCCTGACGCCTCGCAGAGTGGCACCCCGCCCGCACCCCCCCTGCCCCGCCCCCGCCCCGCCCTCGCCCCGCCCCGCCCACGCCCCGCCCCGCCCCACCCCACCCCCGCCCCGCCCCCCCGCCCTCCCTCGGCCCCCGCGAAGTGAAAGTGAAGGGTGTCGGATTAATCGCGTTAATGTCTGCGCGCGCGCGGATGTAATGCTACAAGATGTCGGACCTCGAGCGCTGAGCTTTCTCCCTTGCGTCGAAGGAAGCGATCTCTGTGGAAGGGCGCCCCGTCACGGCGTAGGAGTGTCCATCGCGTGCGGTTCCGTGTTACAGGGGCAATGAAGGATCCTTCAAGTCTCGCTTGTGGTTTGTTGTGAGTGCTCCGCGATTGTCTAAGGCAGGGCTGTCCAACTTAGAGGGGCTTATGGGCCACATATCAAATTCTAGTTATGCCGCGGGCCGCACTGAAATTTAAGATCGTTTTTATCCTAACTAAGATTATACTGAAACATATATATTAGATACTTTTATTCAACAAACTTAAATTATGAATGTACATACAACGGGAAAATATACCATTAAATGAAAATAATATGAATTGTGCAATTGTATTGTATTTGGTTGGTATAATAAAATTTTTAAAAGCAGTCGCGGGCCGCACAAAAAGATCCGGCCGCCAGTTCAGGACAGCCCTGTTCTAAGGAATGCACTCAGTAGCGGAAATGCGAAGTCTTCATTGCTTCTTTGTGTTTCAATAGTAGTGGTTTGAAGAGTTACCTGGGGTGTCCAAAAGGGGTAGCAGCTGGGGCAATTTGCCTGGGGAGCCTGATTTTTTTTTATTCAAAAGAAATGAAAAATATATTTATCTCTAATCCAAATTGAACACTAAAAGTTATTTATGATGCATGGAGAAACAAATTCTATTTATGACTTGTGGGAGGAGGGAATTTTTTTTTAAACAAGGGTCAGCTGCCCTTGGCCCCTGGTTTTGTCTGATCGCCCCTGACAGTTGCATACCATTCGGGTAGGGGATCAGCAATGGACACAAAAGTAGGTGTACCACTCTCATCTTAACTGGGAGAGATGGCTCAGGGCATCAACTGTCACTGCAGTCTCTCTGACCGGGAGATCCCAGGTTCGAGTCTCGACGGTGGCAGGATTTTCAACAAATAGTGGTTCACGAATCTCGCACCCTCACATCACTACTACAAAACTCGTCGCCGAATAAACAGTTCTATTCCCTGCAAATTTTTTAATTTACGTTTTCTACTTGCATTACCATAGACACCGCCTGAATAATTTATTGATTACTGAATGCATTATCTCTTTTATTTTCCTGTAGTTAAACCTCGGTTTATCGGTATTCTTATTTCACAAAATCGTCTCCTGTATTATTTCAGTAGTATACCTTTGCGTTCCGGCTCTCACACGCAACCAATATTTATAAATGAGGGCTCTAATGAAAGATAATTTCACGGAGACTTGACAAATTCCACTTTGACTTTAAAAATATGGATGATTTCTTAAAAAAAAAGCATCGAAATATTCATGTAAAATGCAACCCGCATCACATGTCAATCTATATCGGCAAATAACTCATAAACAAAGCGTTTTAGAGCCTTAAAAAGTAAAATTTTGAGGCTAAGGGCCTCAAAGAAACATTTTTCACACCATAATCTACAAGATGAAATATTCCCCGACCCATTCAATTAACTTTTCGGTTCCACGCTTCAGTACTATCAAGGCCACCTCAGTATTTCAGCCCTTCCTGCTAGTAGCAATTTTTGTGGCGACACACTTAGAAGGCTTAGATTCGACAATCTTTATTTACGCTTTCTGTTAACACCGTAGTTTGTGCAGTCTGACGAGGTTTATTTGCATAATTATTAATTCAAGATTGGCTCTCCAGCAACAACTAGAAGTACTATTATAGTTGCTTGATACCTATGAAGATTGTTTCTTTGCGTGTAGTGAAACCAATCAACTAACATTTTACCGGTGTCTGTACCTAATTGAGGAGGGATGTGGGCGCACAGAGAAGAGTGAAGACTGTGTGTTTTACCTTTACCAGTATTTTCGCTACCATTCGATGAAATTTTAAAGTCAGCGGGTTCAGACACGTAGCTTTCTCAAAAGTAAAAGCTTTTCTAATATTTTTGTGACTCATTACAAGCTAAAAGCTAACTGTCAAAGAATATAGAATAATTACTTCAGATGTCTTTAAGGAAGTGCTGTGAATTGTTCCAGAAAACTCTCCATGATACTGAATAAACATATATTGAAAATTTATTTTAAACATCAATTGCATTGTTTTTTTAATTTATTTGATATTGAGTTAATACATTGCAAGTTACCTTTATGTAGTTTTAAACAAATAACACGTTTCGTTGACTACTTCCCCTCTTAAAATGGAAATATAAGGATAGGGATCTAACATAGGGTCTAACATGTGAGAGTTCTCGCACGAGTACGCGGAGGTAGTAGGCGAAAACTTGTGTATGGCACAACACAAAGAACAAACGTTTTAAATTAGCTAAAGTAAAATAGCTCGAAATAAATGAAAAACAAAAATCAAATCGCGCTGGCCTACAACACTACGCGAATTAATGAAAAAAAGCAAGTACATTTAAAATTATAGAAAGAATAGGAGAAGTCACTCGACAACTGCCAACGTTCGCAGTCCAAATGCACGATTTAAATGTTGGTGGTGTCGGAAAGAATGTACATCAATGCCCAGCTGCAAACTCATATTGTAAATAATACACCGTTTGATATTAAACTCAAGGTGTCGGTTCGTTAAGATATTCAATATGCAAACATCGTTTGAGTAATATTCCCATGTACCGAAGTGAAGTCTAAGCGTACTAATTGTTTCCAATGGTAACAAATTGTACTTAGTACTCAAAGGTGAAAATATTAGTTTATTTCCTGGCTCAGAATTGCTTTTCTTGAGGTACGTAAGAACGTTGAAAATAATCCAATACGTTTTAATACACAAATAATTTTTCAATTTTCGCACCCCAGCAAGCTGGCACCCTGACTCTCCAAAACCCCCTCTGTTCCTCATAACAAATCAAGGAAAGTCGAATAATATTGCAAAGAGTAGGGTTTATTTGCTTGATCGGTATTTACGCAGTACTTTGCTTTGCTTTCTGAAGAGAAAAAACCTTTTCTATTATGTTTGTGACTATTAAGGAGAGCGAAAAAGCTAACTCTCAAGGAGGAGTGAATAATTTGTTCAAAGTTGTTTTTAAAGAAGTATGAATTGTTCCGAGAACATCTCTCTATAATGCTGAATAAACTTTTATTGAACATTTGTTTTCAACGTCAGTTGTATTGTTATTTTTGTTTGATATTCTGCAAGTACATTAGAAGCTACATTTATAAATTAAAAAAATAAACACGTTTCATTAACAACTTTTCTTCTTAATTGAAAGAATAGACAAATGGATAGGGAAAGGGTGGGTTTTAACATACGAGAGTTCTCGCACGGGTACGCTAGTTTAAATATTTAATCTAAATAACTTATCCTGGGTGACAATGAATCACCTTCGTGCTTCACTGTTTTTCTCGAAGCCGAAGGCCATAGCAATTAATATCTACTTAGCATGTAGTAACACAACATTAAACTAGTAGTGTTTCACAATGGCACAGACTATCTCGTACTATTTCGTTTCCTAATTTCTTTGTTTCAGGTTAGCTTTTCGGTTTTGTCCCATTAGCACTATCCGATCGAAAAAGCTTAAAACATTTGCAGCGGTTTTCGTGAAAATAGCATTTCATCGTTACAGAAAATGCAAAATATCGAGCTCATTCTCACAGAAAACTTTTGTGTTTTCGAGAAACTTTATGACACGATTTGAAGCAAATGTACTTACAAATTCAAAAATGTATACAAAACTTCGTTGTTCCCGTTAATGTACATATTAATGACGTGAGGTGTCAATAAAATTACATTTGTGTAATTAAAAAAGACTAAACAAATGAAAACACAGCATAAACAGTTTATATCATCTTATATAGTGCATTTAGCACTATCCGTATCAAACGTTTAAAGAAAAAATTTCGTCTCATTTTTGAGAAAGATGAGGTTTTATGCTTCTATAACATTCTTAAAGTTATATTTGAGTTCTGCAATTATAGGCCGAAAAATTGAGAAAATGTGAAAAAAAACTATACTTTTGGTGGCGATAAATGGCAACTGGGACGAGTTTGGAGGAAGCATTTAGAAAATTAACTAGGACGAGAAATTCTGTGGCATTCTGTAGCATCACTTGTTTAAATATTCTGAAGCGTTTATAACAATCTCAACAAAATTTATGAATTACGTTCATGTAATTCTTTGAATTTATCGTTTTCTTCAAAGGAAAAACAAGATTACAAATTCTATGAATTTTTAATTTTACGTACGTAATAGTTCTTATGTATCTAGGGCGTTAAGTAGATGTTTTTGACCTGAGAGTGACTTCCAAACGCGAAGGTCTCTGGCCCGAGGGATTGGAAGTCGCCTGAGGGGCAGAAGCATCTAATAACGCCCGTGGTGCATACAAAACTTGATAGTTAAATAGTTCATTGCTGAATAAAACGAAAATTCGAAACATTTTATAATTTTACGTGCGTCAACCGTGAAAAGTCACATTGTTGTAATCATTTGTCAATATGACGTCAGATAAACAAAACCAAACGTTTATGTAACTACTAATGCATAGTTGTTGTTAGATTGATTTGTTCGTACCAAACGAAAGAATATTGTGAATGTCCTGCGGAAATTCTCGCAAAACCTAACAAAGCTTTGGACAGTGGTTTCCAGTTAACTCTCGATAAATATATGAAAATGTAAGTGATGTATTTGACAGTTACGTAACAGTGTGAATAACAGAATGAACATCGCCGATGAAATGGTACAGGTTATTTGCCTCTATAGACAACCGTCATATAGAATTTTCATAACGTCAAAAAATAACATTTCGAGGATGTTAGCCGATGTGCCTTATACATATTATTACTACTAAAAGTGCTGGTACTCAAGAAACATATATGATTGTTAAAAAAGGTGATTAGTAACATTGAAATATGAGTGGTTGATGACAATTAGAAATTCATGGGAACATTCTAAAATTGCAAGTTTCGTATCAATTAAGCAAAATAAGGTATATAACGACTCATTTGAGCATTGTGCTCTTTATTTATTGAATTTGCTTGTATCAACTTTAAATCGAATTCAAAAAAAAAATGTTGTATTTGTATTAGAGCGGGCCATAAAGTATTCAAAAGATCCGCGCGGGCATCAGAAAGGTCTGTAAGGGTAATAACAATACCTTTATATCTCTTGTTTCAGGTCCGTAAACTTACAGCAAAGAACTAGTGAACCATAAAAAATAGTTACATTACATTATACGAATACACGATTGAGACCATACAACAGTGTTGCAGACAACAATAGCTACCTACAACAAAATCATATTTGTTCCTGGCATCTCTTAGCAATAGCAATTTTTACCTCACTCTTGAGGTCTCATGCAATCCAAATTAATGGTGGATTAAGTAAGCGATCAACAAATGTTTTTATGTGATAAATTCTGAGCATACAACCAAATACGTGCAGATTAACGAGGTAATTGAGAAATTAAGTTAGTTAATTTTAGAAATTTTAATGAGAAATTATAACTAAGTGTAATCTATTTATCAACCTGGTTTGCAACTAGACGACTAATTCTATAATCAGTTGAGCATATTTATGAAACTTTTAACATTGATTTTCGAGAGAACGCTTTCTATAAATAATTTAATGTGACATGAGTATTATCAATTTAGAGAAGACTCCTATTTTATGTTCCATAAGTGAGAGTATTGTCAATTTGAAGCAGAGATATATTTTAAATAAGTTGTAAATTCCAATAGCCGAAAGTGTTTTTTAGATGTTTACTTTGTAAAAAGTATATTTTTTGACAGCCACTAACAAAAGCAGATCTTTCCGGAAATTCATAGCGTGCGAAAAGTTCAGTATTTAGTAGTAGTACTAAAAGTGAGAAGACGGTGAAGTGTCGGCCCCGTGGCCGAGATTGCTAAACAGCAGTGCCGTAGTGATCTTGGACCACTACGCGGATTGGAGTCCCTCCCTCAGGCATAGCTGTTTGTGTTCGTCCTTTTACCCCTTATCATCACCATATCGTTTCATCCTCATAGATACCATGAAGTTAAAATCGCTTAGTGGTCGCTAATGACCTAGTAGTTGATACGAACTTAAATAACAAAGAAAAGTATATAGAAAAAACTGGGAATGCAAACAACCATAGAAAGAAAACAACCATATGGTTTCGTCTGACCGCGTAAGCTACTACTGACCTTAATGTATCATGAAGCGATTTGTGTACTTGAATTAGAATAAAATGAAAGGCGGCAAGGCTGTTTAAAAAACAGGGTAACAAGTGGTAAAAGTGATTTCATTTTACGCGTAGAATTGCCCCACTTGCTCTATGGATCTCCTGTCGCAACATTTCTTTCTCGCAAAATATTTCACTTTTACCACTAGTATCATAAATAACAATTTCAGAACTCATGATTGCGAACGTGCAAAATGTGTTACAGACAACAATTATCTAGAACAAAACCATATTATTCCTGTCGTTCCTTAGCAATGGCAATTTCTCTCCGTACACAAATGTCACCGAAAAAGGTCTCATGCATTCAAATTGATGGTGGATTAAGTGCTCATCTAATATCTTTTATGTGAAATATTCTAAGCACACAACTAAAGAGGTGCGGATTAACTAGGTAAATAAGACATTTTTCTTACTGAACCTTGGAAATGTTAATGAACATTTTAAATTAAATGCAATCTACTGAGCAAGTTTATCTGCTACAAAAGGATAATTACTATAATCAGTTGAACGAATTTATTTTACTTACTTTTAACAATCATACATACGATCATCTACTGTAAATAATGAAATGTTCCCCGAGTGTTATTAATTTAGAAACGAGTGATACAGAAAATGTTGAGATGAAAAATAGGTAGTTATTTGATTGGACTGGAAGATAAGGAAATATAATATTCAGATTCTCTAAACTTGTTTTGACTTACTTGTACATTTTGTGGCGGTCGTTTATGTTTAGTTGTTTGTATTGTTATTATTTTGTACAAGTACTTTGAATCATGATTTATGTATTTTAGATTGACATTCTACATTATTTTATATGCGGATTATGATGACACTGCCAATGTAGGTTAATTTCGAACAAATAAAATATATTTTGTTAAAAGTTACAAATTAGGTTATGAAATAAGAATAGAAATAAGAAAAGAACATAGAAAACATAGTTCTAACATTATGCATATTTTCGTACAGGAAACGCCGATTTATAGCATCTGGCAGATCATCATCTTAGCATTCTTTCCAGAAGTTTGCAGGAACAAAAAAATGTATGTAACGTCCTAAACAAACTAAGTACGATATTTGTCTACTTCATGGCCATCACAAGCATCAAGAAAAAAGCCAAGTGTCCTCTTTTAAAGGACTCATCCTTATTCACACTCAGAACACGAAGAACTTGGTGATCCATTGGTTTGTGTTTGGGATACGGTGCTGTGAGAAATATTAGGATATTTATCTTGTATGTATGCCACTGCAATGTCCCAAACGTCTCCTGGAATTCTCCGCCATGGAATTCTTCCTGAAAATGAAAACGTTCCTTAGACATTTGTGATGCATGGATCTCTCTCTCTCTCTCTCTCTTCGCCACCACTGGTGTTGTTCAGTTACCTCAAACTCGGGATCGTGATCATCGGAAAGCTCCCTGAGGAGATTCTTCGACTGACAATGCTGAAGAAAACGCCTCCGTTCGAGCTTGGATCGCATCCGCTCGTGCACGCACCCACGACGTCCGCCCCGACCTCCGGCCTGCGAGCGGCGGAGCAATGAAACCTTGGCCGGGGGACCGGAGCCTTTGCGTTCCTCCATTTGGGAAACTTCCCGCTGCGGACAAGGCTGCCCAAAGCACTACACCCTGAAGGCCGTCTCCGTGCGATGGCCAGCTTGCAAGCGCTCTAGCTTGATTTCATGGTGCCCAACACGCGAGCTATTCCTCCAGCGATGTCACACGGTCGAGCGCAAACGTTGTCACATTGGAAAATAACTTCCAACCTTGCGATAGAGCCGATCTTGTTTATCTCCAATGCCCACATTCCTGGAAAGCACCAAAACCTGCCTGCGTGGGCATAATACACGATCGTCTGCAGAATTCTGACAGCCACCGCCACAAGAAGTCGGGCTGCCAGGATCGATGCGGAGTGCGAGCCGGCGGCATGCGACGGGGCCCTAGACCGTCGCCGCCTGAGGCTCCTTGATGAGCCTTTTCGAAGCCGCGCTGATGGTTACTGGCTCGCTCGATCGCGTTGATTGCCCAGCCAAGGCACTGCGGCCCGCGCGCTGTGGTGTAATGGAGACAAGCGACGATGGCGATGACGCGTGGCAGCGGTGGTCGTGGTGGTTCCGACACACACCACCCTCGAGACCGCCACGGCAAGCTGGCAGCCCATGCCAACGAACACCGTCAAGCAAGCTGGCGCCAAGCTCCAACCGGCAGCGCCGCGGCAAGCTGGCGGTCCGTGCCAACGGTCACTCACACGTCAAGCTGGCACCCCGCGCTAACGGTCTCTGACACGGCAAGCTGGCGCCACGTGCCAACGGTTACTCACACGGCAAGCTGGCGCCCCACGCCAACGGTTACCGACACGGCAAGCTGGCTCCCCGCGCCAACGGTCACCGACATGACAAGCTAGCGCTCCGCGCCAACGGACACCGACACGGTGGAGTGGAGGCCGCCCCATAAACCGACGCCACCTGCAATGCACAGCGTCACCTAGCGTCTCAAAACCAACGGTGATGCACGAGGTCGACGACATTATCCGCGCCGACCCGTCACGTGACATGCATGACCTGCAGGCTGTCGTAGAAGGCACAGTGCTGGCCGGTAGCGGGTTTATCCCCGAAGGGCCAAGGTCGTCTCAATAGCAAGGCTCGTTGCTTACCTCTAGACGGTGCGCATTCAAGTGCCATGTGGTTGCGTCGATGGTGCTCGTTTGCAGATGTCCGTTGTCAATGGTCATCTTCTTGGACTGGGACGTGGGAAAACGTCCTTGGCTCTGCTGATATGTGCTGTTGGTTGTTTCGGGCGCGCAGTTGAGTTTTTTTTGTTATTATTTTGGCGGTCGTGGCAATAGAGGTGTATGATGCTAGTTATTCGAAGTAAAGGGAGAAAATTGAATGTAATCAGCGGCCTGTGGGATTAAACATGACAAAGTGACATGTGTGTTTTTAATATTATAATATACTTATAAATATACTTACAATAAATTATAAGTTTAAATTAAGATTAGATTTATATTTGTATTCTAAAGCGTAACTCTTTTGTTAGTAAAGAAAATCATATAAAATAATGTAAACCGTTTGAAAGATTTAAACCAGAATCAATGAGTATTACCTGAGTGCCGATTTGTTCTTTCCGGAATGCTGTCTTAAATACACTAGATTTTGTAGTACCTTTGGCTCGCTATACCATCGAGCACTTTGTATTAGGTCTTGTCAGGGCCGTTTTGTACGTGCTGTTGACGTTTGTAGAGGTTCAGCTAAAGGGCTCTAGTGTTCTACAATACGCTTGTTAAGAAACCTCTTCATTGTTGCAAGCAGGTTTCTGTTGACATTGAAAATTAGCCTCTTTTTAATTCTATAAATATAAATCAATAATGGAGTATTTTTGTATAAATATTTTCCTTTAATATGACTGAGTACGTAGTGCATAGATTTATCTTAACTACACATCCGGTTGTGACTGTAAAATTTAATGTACCTGTGAACACATTTGTTTAAGAATGGTATATATTCTTATGATGTTTAAGATGTTATGTTTCGGAAAGGCAGACGTGATCAGAATTACAAAACGGGTAATATTTTGAAGAGTAACGTTAAAATTGTGTTGTAATATGAATGAAGACTTCATCATTACTTAGTAATAAAGATATTGACAACTTTGTTCAGCTTTAAAACGGAAAAAATAAAGGTCAGATTAAATTGTAGGTGTTCATAATAAATATTCTGATAATAGAGTATCAGAAGTATACAAAACGGTTTCGCCACAACAAAATTATTTATTTCCATGAGAAAATATTTGACGTTCGTGAATTTCATACCAACAAATCTGCTGAAATATGATACTCCATAACGACAGAAAGAACACCGTCGTTTTAGGGTTAATTTCTCTACAATCGAAAATTTTATTTGAAGTAAATGATGTATTCAACTAAATTTTTCAATTATTTTTGTTAAAATGAAGACATGATCTTTATTTCAATAAACATTCAGAATATTATAATGTGAAATATACAAAAAATTATTTGTTTTCAATAATTGTCTAAAAAATGTGTTCTCTTGTACCCGAAGTTTTTATTCAAGACTATCATGTACCTCTGAACATTTTTCCAGATTCTGATTTTCATTCAAAATAAGAAATGTGGTTGTTTGTCATTCCTGTAAAGGAAGTGGTTCGATACTAAATAAGCTGCCTTCATGTTAGTACATGCTATGAAAACATGAAATATATGTGATCAGGACGTTATGTGAATTAAACTATTGAGAGGTATTAAGTCATTCTTCCTGTTCATCCTTTTTAAAAGGGTCAAAAGAAACGGAAATAACTACTTGCCAAAACATAACGTAATTTTATTCAAATCTTCAATTCTGATTGCACCACGTTAATTAAATAAACGTAATACAATTCTAATATAAGGATCAATAAAGACCACTTTTTCGGTGGCAGGAACACACAAAACGTGTTTTTCTGTGGAAAAATTTGCTCTTTTCCAAGCATTACATTACTGCTGCAGCATTACAAGAATTTCTCTGTATTGCATATTCGCGAAAGTAAAAATTAGTGTGCTTTTAATTGGACATGAAATTTGAGGTGCAAAGGACAACATTGATCATTATTACAAGATAACAAATAAAATAAAATAACCGATTCAAGACATTAAAGAATACAATCACCTGAATAAATGAGGGGAAACACCTATTAGATAACTTGTATTTTGAGGTATTAATGAATAAGAAAATTATAAAAGATGAATGTGAGCCTCACACGTTTTCAGGTTTTAAATAAGTTTTTGATATTAAATGTAAAACTTATACGTGAAACCATATTTCTATGATAATTAATCCTTCCTTAACGTATTCAAAAATATTTCAAACGATAAGCAATTTTTGACCGTATGTTGACTTCAGGACAATGATTCATTTCATTTGGCCACTCAATTTATTTAAGCTTATAGAACTGAAAGAGAGATGCTTATCTAGTTCATGTATTCCAGTTCCAAATAATTATATATTCACTGCGTAGATACCGACAGAATTAATTATTGCACACAGAAATATATTATTGTAGACAGATTTTAGGTGGAACTAGAAAAATATTAACATATCAGAGTATTTATGCATATCCAATATTTTGTTGCAGTAAAATTTGAGTGCTTCAATTATTATTCAACAAAACCTAGACACAAGTTATAAATACTGTAAAATAATATCATATATATCATAAAATAAACATAAAATCATAAATAAGTTGGATAATTCAATTATTAAAATATTAGAAAAGAGATTTAATAAAAATGTGCAGATATTTTGCTTGATAAATTGATATAATATTCAAATCTGAATAGAAAACATATCTATAAAATGAAATTATGAATAATGACAGCGTAACTCATAACGGATTGTTTTGAATCGTATAATATTACATCACATCTGTTCCATTTTAGAGGGATGTTCTCTGGGATATTTCCTGTCACAAACACCTGCTTGCCTCTTGGAGAATCTCCACTTAGCGGGACCAGGCATTCAACTATCCCTTTGACCTGAGTAACCAATTTGTAACCGACAATGACTCAATTCCGCCTTCCCCCAAGTGCGCCCGCACTCAACAGCAGCTTCTGGGGCCCTTCACAGCGACTGTTTTGCTTATACAGTGCTCTGATATCGATTACACTACGGCATTCAAGGGAAGGCTGTCCAAAAAAATTCGATAGTGCCTTGCGGTAGTGGAGGGTGAATGTGAATCGGAACATGCAGTGCCGATGCTTTAATATTTTCATTTTAATTTAATAAAAATACGGTTATTTAGAGATTCACCTTTCTCGCCCTAACGCAGGCACTTCGTAAGAAGAAAAAGTGATGTAATCGTGCGTAATATTGGACTAAATTTAAATTATTATGCTCGTGTATTTTACAAATGTGTAATAATTTAACCCTTCGATGCTGGGAACTCGGATTTTTCGTCTTTTCACTTAGTGTGCGTGAGAAACCTTAGTAAGAAATACACTGAGTTGGGGCCGAAATGAGGTAATGAAAGAATTTTTTATTATTAAATAAACTTGGATTTTAAACTTTTAACATATAATAAGACATGTTTTACACATTTCAGCACAGAATCCTGTTTTTGAATATTCTTGAAAACATTGCTTTTGAACTATACGAACTATATTTTTCTGTGTGTTTTGTTTGGGGGGAGGGGCGAAAATAGCACTTGAAAATAATTACCTACATAGAGAAAATTTATAATAATTTACCTTGAAATTATTTGTAAATATTTGTCTTACCTCTTCCTTTTCTTTGGAAATGATCTCTCTGGCATTTCCAAATTTATTGTGCTGTAAATCCCGAAGACTTAGGAATGTGGGCATATTTTACACTTGTTTCATATTAATGAGAGATAGCTCTCTGCTAATTTCTTTAAAAATAACAACTCTTTCCCTCTTGGATTAGCTTCAAGCATATGTGAAAAGGTTATGTTCGCATTCAAAGCAGCAACGTCAACCACATTATTAAATGACCTCATTTGCCATCACCAATTTCGCCTTCGAGGTGTGTAATCGTCGATTATCTGATCCATGAGGTCACTTCCAATGTTTGTTTTCTGAAAGATAATTTTGGTGCGAGAATAACTGGTGATGTATTTTCCACCGTCACTTGTTTCTTGGGGCTGATGCATAGTGTTAAGAAGTTCAATAAATTTGTTCTTTATCAGCTTACGTGAAACAATAATACAATTTTTTCATTCTAAAAAACATTATACATTTCAATATTACATAATATTTTTAATAATAGAAAGAGATATTTGTCTGTGATAAATTGAAATAAGTATAAGGTCAAAATTATAGAAATTCCTACAATTTATTTATAAATATTATTGAAAGGGAAAACACTAGAAGTCAAAATTAACCTAATGGCAGTCTTTAATTCAAGAATGGGGATAGGGGAGTCATTTATCAGATTCCATCTTGAATGTATGTTGTCCTTAATCACGTTATGTAGAATACGAGTGAATAAACTTTTGAAACCTGAAGAAATTAAAACATGATGAGGTGGTAAATTAAAATTCGGTAAGAGAGAAATGACATAATACGAGTTTTTAACAGAATAGTTGGGGGTATTTAACAAATTGGAAATATTTTTATAATGTTGCAATGTTGATGAAATTCGGAGAAAGACACGGGTGAAACTATCTGACGGTAATTATTATTTTTATTAATAAATTTAGGTAATTTCCATCTATGTAGTAATTCCCCTCGCCCACCCCTCGCCCCACCGCTCGCCACACCCCTCGCCCCAAGTCGCCACATTTCTCGCCCCACCCCACGCCCCACCGCTCGCCACACCCCTCGCCCCACGTCGCCACATTTCTCGCCCCACCCCACGCCCCACACTTCGCCTCACCCCTCGCCCTACCCCTCGCTGCACCCCTCGCCACCACCTCTCGCCTCCCTTCACCCCATCGACCCCCTCGTCCCCCTCGCCCAGCCCCCCTTGCCCTCCTCTCCCTCTGGTCCCCCCTCCTCTGGCAACCTCTCCCTCTCGCCCCCTCTCGCCCCGTCGCCACCCACTCATCCCCCTCGCACCCACCTTCGCACCCCCTCGCCAACCCCTCTCCCCATCCCCACGCCCTTCAAATTGTTCTGGTGCTAGCGATGGCCCCGCCGCTCCTGGAACGTCACCACCGTTGCCAAATTCACAGCTCCCTCCGTCCCAGCCGCCATCCGTCTGCCCGTCTTTGTTTCCCCCGCGTTGCGTCAGGCGAATGAAGCAGCAAACTGTCACGCGGAAAATAGCGCCTCTTCATCTAACGCGAAAAAGAAGGCCCGTCATTTGTGGGGAGTCAACGCCCCCGCTTTCAGTCGCTGTGGCTCTCGAGGGTGCGTGCGTAGGTGGGGACGGGTCGGGGGAGTGGCCAGGACGGAGACGAGAGCGGTGGAGGGTGGGATACGGTAGCGGGGACGGGGATGGGACTGGGAGGACGCAGGCAGCCACCACGACACGCGGACTTCTCGTGCCAGACGAGACTTCACTTCCAACTGTAGGAAACTAGTACGGAGAGAATCACTTAAACACAGTTGGGTATTCAGCTTTAACATTTTTCAAAACATTGCAAAAAGCGCCAAGAATACTGTTATCTACCCCTCTTCAAGATTTCAAAATTAAAATGCCCAATTCATTTGTAAGATTATTGCGTGGAAATGAAATATTTGCTGCCTGGTCCATTTCAAATATTTTCATAAATGTTTTTTGCGAGTTTTGTGTTAAGAAAACTAATATCTTACATTTGTGCTTCAACGGGTTATGAAAAACAGGATGACATCATTTATGGAGCTGAATAACCTACTTTCGAGTTTCGTCGTCTGTGAAACAGAAACGATCGATTAGGTATTTGTTATTCATTTTTATTTAGAGTTAAAACAGTCATTATATTTTTCGAAAGTTAAAAAACCCTTTCCAAGAAAATTATCTTACAAACTAAAATCACATGCTTATCGTCTCATTGGTAGCTAAAGCTGTTTTCCTGTCGAGAATACGAAATGTGGAACCGTACAGAGGAAACAGCTCCGTCAATAAAGCTTTATATTCTCAGCAGAAAATACTAATAAAAGTATA
This sequence comes from Acheta domesticus, assembly GCA_031308135.1. NCBI lineage: Eukaryota > Metazoa > Arthropoda > Insecta > Orthoptera > Gryllidae > Acheta > Acheta domesticus. Next base: position 48,926,873 of record JAHLJT010000631.1, on the reverse strand, counting down.
CTTGTGTCAGCAACGGAGATCTATTTGTATAAAACGTGTAGCTCTCGCCTCATAGAAGAATAGGAGGTTAGGATGGTGTATTCGTTCTATGGACCACGTTGAAGTACCCCCATAAATGATAATAAAATCCCTTTTCTTCAAGATAAGATGTGGCTCTTTTAGACCTAATTTTAATAAAAGTAATTTGAATTACTACGGACACTTATGGAAAAACTTTCTCGAGCTTAGATTTTTAAGTTATTGAAGAAGTTATAAAGTCAAAGTAACTTTTTCCTTTCATATTATTTTTTTAGGAATTAGATGTTATTGATGTAACATATCTCACCGAGCATTCTGAGGCATAATTGATAAAAAAAATTGTGCATTGTAAACAAAAGTACTGGCTAAATTAGGTATTTCCAACCTACAAAAACGAAAAATCATACGAGAAACTCAGTTTAATATTAAGCGTTGTTTTTATATAACAACAATTCAATACTTCCCTTTTAGCCATTTACAAAAAGGATTAAGTATTCCATTCACATTTACAAGCAGCTATTGTCAATCTATTGACGTATAAAATATTGTCTTGAGTATTCGACTAGTGAATGGCACGAATATACTACCTTAAAATCGTAACAGTGGTGTCAGACATGCTCGAAAACGGATACTTCAGAGTAAAGGCAAAAATTTGTAAAATGATTACGTATCATAATATTCAACCAGTATAAGAATACCAACATAAGAATACAATATAAAGCTGCCTAAGGAAAATGCCAGTACATTTACAGGCCACACAATGCCATTACAATTACATGACAAGAATATTTTGGTTGTTTTGGTAGTCTCAATAGCAGAGTAATTAAAACAGCTACGAGTAAACGAGGAAATTCGGGTTCGATTCCGGTTGGGGTTAATAATTATTTGAATAAATTTAATGAATATTATTTTTAAGGAATAGGGGACCATAAAAACTCAGAAATGTAGTTGTCCTATCTCACTCTTATTTTAGTCTTCACATGTCTATGTAGATATCTCATCCTGTACTGGTGTTTGGCAGATATACAGACGCACAGTCGATATGCTCACTGGCAATCTTTATTGTTCAGCTTTGGCAATAGACATTAATCAATTTGACGTCCATTTTTGAAACGTGCGTAGTAATGTCAGTGCACGGTAATTCTCAAAGCTAAACAAAGTCAGAAACACGATATTGACATTTTCAGTAAGTAGGGCGTCCTTGGGAGTTCGGCTACTAGCCAAATACCTGTTGAAGATTATTTGTCTATCAATCAGGAGCGTGGTTGAATAATGGGTTCTGTATAACTTCATTATCGAACTTCCTACTATATAATAAACTCGGTGGTTTCCGCAGAAATATTGTGGAACTCCATTGTAGTAATATAAAGAGAGAAAAAAGAACTAATCTTTCACAAAACAAATTTATTATAGTTCAATTAACTATTCGTCAGTTACAGTGCAGACATGTTAATTGTGTTTGTTTGTTAAATAGTTTGTTGTTAAAGGACAAGCCAAGGGACGGTGCTTACACCACGACGGTCATCCACAGATTGTTTTGGAATCCTCTCTACTATTTCAAAGTATATATTTTTTGTAGTCCCTAACTTATTAGAAAAAAACAGATTGAATGAATATGTTTATATTTAAATAGGGAGAGGATTCTTATGCCCTAAAAATCTTGAAAAACGCTTTTAAACATATGCTCTTATGACTGAAAAATTCTTAAATATGCACTTTTATATGCAATTACAATTAACAGTATTTCATTTCCGGTATAAATCATTCTTGCTAAAATTAAGGAAAAGCATTCTTGGTATGAAAAGATATATTGTTGTGCAAACATAATATATTTACCTCACTTCGCGTAAATTGATGTAAATAATCACCCTGGTATGTTTTGTTGCATTTCTTATGCCTAATTCGAAAATTAACGAAATATCCTACATTTGAACAAGTGTTATATCACATATACCAAAAAACGCATTCTGTGAAAGCTCTTTCTAATCAGTGAACGCGTACAAATAAATAGAATCTATGAAAAAAATAATCATTTTAGAAAGTCTCTTTTTTTATAAAATGCGCAAAATATGTGCCTATAATTTCACGAATAAGCACCAACAGCAAAAAATCGGCTAAATATGCACAAATATTCAATAACATATTAATTTAATTTGAATCCAATTCTAAACAAATGTCAAGAAATTTCACTTAGCTATGCACGGAAGCAACGGACAAAAATATGAAGAATCATAGAAATCCGCTCCCTAATCACAAGGTTTCACAAAACCAATAGGACATCTCTCTGATTTATCATATCTAAGCAAATATGGTACAATCAGATTGCTCGTATCATGAAGAAGAATGAGAATAGTAAATTAGGCGTAATTAATTGACGAGACGTTATATTATAAAACAAAGTTTTCTCAAATGCAAACTTATGGATACATTTTGCATCGATCAGCAGCAGTAGTTTCATTTTGTAAAACCGAATTCACTGCAAAAATCCACATAATCTCCAATGATACTTATTTTTATAGTTGTTTGATAGTAGTGTAGTGGTGACACAATGAAAATATCTTTCTTCTTTATTTTATTTTATATACAGTAAATATTGGAATTGTTTGAGTTTAAAAGCAGCTTTCAGGTGCTTGTCGTAACAAATGATCTGCTGCAGCAGTCTGAAAATAAATTTTTCTTTCTTAATGAACCACTCACTCAGTGGACTAAATTCGTTAGGCCAATAAATAAAGAGCGACATCTATAATTCACCTAGTCCAAGCATTCGGGGTCCGTTAACCATCAATCTGTATCGATTAGTCGCAGACGAAGCAAATTCACCAGATAATTTGCAGCTCATTTGGCCCTGGCGCCGGGGCGCATGCAGCCAGGAATCTGCGCCTTACAAACCAATAAACGAGCGTAGTGAACAGTGGGCAAAATTGTTAATCCATGCGGCCAAAACGTTCTTTTTTATGATTCTTCTTCGCTTCATTCGCTTCCATGATATATTCTCTTTATCTTCTTTGTTAATTTAACTGCCCCATGTGACAGAATTTTTTCTTTTTTGTGTTGTGAGGTTTTAAAATATCAAAAATACTTTTTCTGAATGATGTTTCGTTCTACATTCTCTCACACACTATTCTTTACTTTTAGGCTATGTTTCGGAGGATTCTTTACACAGTGGCGGTCTACAATGCTGGTGGAAGACGTTGAAATTAACACATGCAAGCTTATTACTGGGTTTCCCGACTTACCTGTGACTAATCGATACGTGCTATTCAAAATTTCATAGTCTTATCAATACAAAATGTCTTTATACTTCTAAGACTCTGGCGTAGAGTTTACTAAAAAACTCGGTGCTTAATATTCGTTACGCTCTTACCAGTAAATGCGTCGGCTGTTACTCGACCGCCAGAAAACTAGTTTCACTTCAGAGTAGAAACAAATCGTCTAAGTTCCTCTGATATAAGCATACGCATTGTCGCAATTCGGTATTTACTGGTTGAGTTTAACTCACAGCCAACATTGCAGTTTATCTGACTGGGAAGTCTTAGGGTTAGAATCCCGATGGTGGCTGAATTCAGCTGCTGTTTAGAGAAGAGTTCTACCTGTCAGCTACTTCGATCGGTGGTTTCTTCCTGGTTTCTCCGAAGAGCATCTGACGAATACTAGAGCAGTACCTTAACAAACGTGTCACGGACCGAACGCGATCTTTCCTTCCTCTTTCTTGTCCTATCCACACTACTTTCATGACACACTCTTTCACTTACAAGCTCCACACTACCACACATATCGGGAGACCTGTCGGCTTGTCTCGGCTGGGGCAGAGTTCCGCTGAGGAAGATACCTGGGGAGAGAAATCTCCTGCAATCCGAAGTGAAAGTCGGCGCCTTGCCACTTTCCAAGGAAGGAGGAACGCCGCCACCTTCATCTTTCTAGGGCTTTTATCCAGCTCACAGCCAGTTACCCATTACGTCCCAATTGGACATACATTCGACCATACACTAACACTAACACACTTGCGGGCTCTCCTGATCTGGAGTCAGTAGAACGCGAGGCCCTCCGTGACAACACATGCATGAGATACAAGGGACAAACAATCGTACCCAAGGCGGGACTCGAACCCGCAACCCTTCGGACCGAAGCACTGAGTCGGTACACGGTCTTAGCCAACCTCGGCCATCTAGAGTCCCTAGATACAGAGAGTAGCGCATTCCTTTGTTTCACCGATCCCGCCATTTTAAGTCAGTTTGTGAGGACAATTGAAACCGTGTGGTATTTCATTAGTTGAAGACCATGAATCTATCTGCAACCCATATTAATATTCTGTAAAATCTACATAACGCCACCAATTGTCATAATTTTTCTTCAGCCCCTCATTGCTACCCGGCGGGCTGTCGGGAGAAAGGATATTGCGCTACTCTCTGTAACGAGGGACTCTATGGTCATTCAGGCCAGCACGCCGCCACCTTCCAGGATGAAAACGTTCTTAAACACTAAAGGGACTAATGACCATAGCAGTAGACGCTCTCTGAAAGAATCGCTCAAATGTATATTCCGTGCCCACGCAACATCGCCTGCAGGTCCACTGTGTTTTTTTCCCTGCCTCCACTGGCGCGTGTTATGCTACAAATGAACTGAAGCACTAAGTCGGAACACGGTCTTAGCCACCTCAGCCATCTAGGCCGAGACATCCAGGACAACACATTGCTGGCCGCCTTGCAGGATAGAAACATTCTTAAAAACTAACGGGACTAATGACCGTAGGAGTGGACGCCCTCGGAAAACAGTCATTCAAATGCGTATTCCGTGCCCACGCAGAATCGCCTGCAGGCCCACTGTGCTTTTTTGCCCGCCTCCGCTGGCGCGTGTGGGCGCTGCGAACGGCGCGTGCGTGTTGCCCGGCGCGAAGCCCATAAATCAACGCGGACGGCGCCGCGCCGCGCCGCGCCGCGTGTCGCCCTGACGCCCGATCAAATGGGACGGGACGAGAGTGGACGGGGGTGGACGGTGGTGGACGGCAGGCGGGCAGGCAGGCAACGGGCGGCGCGCGAGTAAGCGGAGGCTGAAAAGAGGAATGAAGAGGGTAGGAGATGCGGAAACAGGGATGCGGGAAATGATTAATTACGATCAGGTGGAATGGTCAGGTTTATGAGGTGGCGTGAACGTGATGGAAGCGTGGGGCAGGATGTGAGGGAGATAGGGACGTGGTGCTCCGGGACGAGGTGTTGCGGGGACGTGGTATTACGGGGACATACATTGCTGGGAAGCGATGCGATATGGCGGGGAAGGCAGTGGGGTGGCGAGGCGGTGGGACGGATAGGCGGTGGGGCAAGTGGCAGTGTTTTGGGGATAAGGTGTCGTGGGACAACGTGTTGCGGGGACGACGTGTTGCGGAGACGACGTGTTGCCGGGGGCGATGTGTTGCGGGGACAATGTTTTGCTGGGACGACGTTGTGGGGACGTGGTTTTTGCGGGGAGACGGTGTTTGCGTGGTGGCGGTTGTTGCGATGAGGTAGCGTTGCTGGGAAACTGATGCGGGGAGGCGGTTTTGCGCGTGAACGTACAAGGTATGTTCCATTCTCGTGCTCGTGCCACTGAACGTGCTTGTCAAAAGAGAGACCATTATTGAAAAAGACATTAACAAAAAGGCGTTATTTTTTAAGTCTTGATGGTGATACCGATCGGCCAATTTGGAAAATGTGCACTACGATAGAGGAAGTGTCATACGTGATGTGAAAAATTGCATATTGGGGGGGGACGGATGTGGAGGTGGGTACGAGAAATATTTGGAGAATTTGAAACATCCATGGATGGAAAACAAATAAAATTTGTTTCAGCCAAGAATCACGTTTATGATGAATTATAATGACCTATTTCACTCATGTCTGTCCGTGTCGCCAGTAACCAATGCTAAGCAAGGATATATTCAAATTAAGCAATTCCAGATGTCCTATCGCCATGTGATAATCACTTTGTTTACCTTTTTGCAATAAAGATAGCAATTTTTTTTAGGTCCCATAATATCTTATGAGCATCAATATAATATTAAAATAATCGTTCTGGTGATGGTTAAAACTCTGAAATAGAATCTATTATGAAAAGAGTCAGAGCCGAAAAACAGCAAAAGAACTGAGAAAGCGTGTCGAAGCAATTTCAAGAATTTGTGAAGAAAGAAAACACAAATGGACAGCACAAACTACAAACGAACAAATTACACATATTTTAGGCTATTAATATGCGAAGGTTAGATGGTGAAGAGTGCAAAGAACATGCTATCAAAAACTATGTGGAACGATAAACCCCAAATTATTCAGAAAAACACTTTAGTGAGTACACACGTGTGTTCAATCCATTCGAAATTGGCGAATCCTAAGATAGTTCAGCTTGTATACTAATACATACCAATTCAGCTTGTACACCAATGAATCCGAATACACGGAAAACTTAACTTCCTATATCTTTAATAATTGTGTTTTTAATAAATGCTCCTGTACGTAGCTTTGTTGTAATTGCTTTTTGAAAGTTTTATTACTAAACAATCAAAACATATTTCAAAATCATTTTCTGCATTAAACTCTTATTTACATTTTGCTTGATTATAAGTTATTCTAGGAAGCAGTGATAACTCGGAGCTGAATGAAATTTTCACATATTCCGGTTGCAATTTTGAGTAATATTTCTCTTTTTCGTAATTTCCTGTGATATAAATTATCCATTCGATTCATGTAATGTGTTTATTCATGAAATAGTCACACTAAATATCACTGGAAGTGCTGTGATATTACGATAATCTGAGATTGTGGATTACAGATAAATGCTAGAAACCTAAAGAAAGTGCCGATGTGATTCGGTGATATTGTCAGATGTTTGTTGAATACGTAATTGTAGTTACGTATATGGTAGTAGCAGGTAGACAATGAACATGAGGGTCCAAGCCTCACGTGACCTAGAGAGACTTTCTTATGACTCTCTGAGCGTAGGAGTGTCACTGAATGTGGCTTCTTATGGCTATTCACCCGCGCGACGTGACGTGTGGCACGATCTTGTTCAATTGTCACCAATGAAAAGAGGCAAAACGTTAGAAGATGGAAGGGATGTTTTCTGCGGTGCTTAGGGTTTTAGTACATTTACAACCGTCAACCACAATTTTAACACTAGCCTAGTGAAAGATTGTTTGCTGCGTGGAACATCTATGATTCTGAGAGAGGTTTTGATAGCGATGTGCTGTGTGTGGGTGTATTGACGAGATTGCGTTGTGGTAGTGCTCGATCGTGGTACGTTTAAAGCTGTGGTGTCGTTGATGGAAGCAGCTTGTCCGACGGTCGTACCTGTTCCGCACAGGTAACTACGGCGATCAACAGTCGCTCCTATTACGGTCCGGTGCATCCACTCGGCAGTCACGGGGTCGCGGGGGTGGGACGAGCGGAAATCGAAACGGCAATTCCCATGACAGGCGTCACCCGTTGCGCCGCGGGTCCTGCCGGCCCTCGAGGGCACCCGTTCATCTGCGGGCGGCGGGTGGGGCGGAGGAGTGCGGAAAGCGACAAGCTGGTGCGGGAAACGCAGACGGGAGGAGGCAAGATGGATCAGGACGGAGGGGGGTATAGAGATGTGCGGGGAGGCCGGGAGGGGAGTTGGAGAGTAGGCAATGGAGGAGCAAAGACGTGGGAGCTTGGGAGTGGAAGAGAGCGGGAGATTGAGAGAGTGAGGGAGGCGGGGAGCGAGGGAGCCGGGAAGGGAGGGTGGGCGGGGGGAGGGAGGGAGGCGTGGAGCGAGGGAGACGGGGAGCGAGGGAGCCGGGAAGGTGAGGGTGGCGGGGAGGGAGGGAGGCGGGGAGCGGAGGGAGCCGGGAAGGGAGGGGTGGCGGGGGAGGGAGGGAGGCGTGGAAGCGAGGGAGCCGGGAAGGGAGGGTGGCGGGAAAGGCGACGGGAGGCGGGGGAGGGAAGGGAGCCGGGAAGGGAGGGAGGCGTGGAGGCGAGGGAGGCGCGGAGCGAGGGCACGCGAGGGACCGAGCGAGGCGGGGGCCGAGGGAGTGCGGACAGGCGAAGGAGGCGCGGAGCGATGGAGACGGGGAGCGATTGTGCAGGGAGAGTGGCGAAGGCAGGGCCGGGGGAAGCGGGGAACGGGGAGCGTTGGTGCAGGGAAGCGGGGAGAGAGCGATATTGCAGGGAGAGAAGAGTGAGAGATCGAGGGAGAGGCAGTGATGCGATAGTGCAGGGAGAGCGGGGGAGCCGGGCAGGGGGAGCGGGAGAGCGGGAAGCGAATGAGCGGGGAGAGCGGGGATTGAGAGAATGGGGAACGAGAGAGCGGGGAGCGGGCCGCGCGATATCGCGATAGCGGAAGGAGCGGGAGAGCTGGGAAGCGGTTTGAGCAGGAGCGGGGCGCAGAGCGGGGCCGTAGAGCGGAACCGTGCCACACAGCGGGGATGGCAGCGAGAAACCGGCTGAGTGACGCGCGGAGGGGCGGGGACGTCGAACACAGGTTCGCGACCCGAACGCGCGATTTCCGGGGCGCGGGCCCTCAACAAGTGACCGGCCCCGGGCGAGCGAGCGAGCGCGCGGACGGGCGGGCGGGCGGGCGGCTGGCTGGCTGATGGATGCGCCGCGCGACACGACGAGGGCGGCGGCCGCCCGTCATCGGGCCCCGCCACCTTTTGACGCCGCCGCCCCCCGCCGCTGATGATTCGTCGCTCACCGCGGCTCACCTGACGGACGGCCTCCCTTCTGCCCTGTCGCTAAAAGGCACCGGCCAGCCGATCATTGGAAGCTGTTTCAAGATAATGCATGAACGGTCGTGCTGCGCAATTATTTTATGGCTAAACACAAAATAATATAACATAAATATTATATTGATTAAAGAAGCGGTTGGTAGTGGTTTGGGGTATGTGCTAGAAGCAATTCTTATTCTCTTTTGTTAGATGGGAAATGTAGGCATGAATCTATGACAACGCTTCTCAAAGGATTCATTAGTGCCACGTTAAAATATAATTTTAATTGGGATTTAACTCTACTTACGAACTTTTCTATGTGGAAATTTTTAAGCAATCCTACGTACGCATCATTAATATTTATATATTAGAGCTAAGAATAAATTGTGGATTGCATAATAGTTTCCAAAAGTTATTTCATTTTGTTTCCCAGCATTGCTGTGTCAGGCTTTCATTGCCACTGGCATTTAGAAATTATTGCCTAATAATTTGTTATTTCTCGTTAATAGATACTTTCGTCTTTGAATTTCAGTATTTTCCCATGATCTTCGCGTCAAATCGTCTGTAAAATCCACTATTCATACAGAAACTATTCATTTCACTGTTACACTCCACCAACAACCCACCATGACTTGCTATACTAAGTCAATCGAAGAAATTAGAAATCGATAAAATGACAGCCATGATGTGACATGTGTCGCACAGATATTATAATTGTGGAATTGCTCAGAGTGATAAAACATAAGATTTCTTGTAATTTATATTTATAAGTTTTCATTTGATCGTTAATAAAATATTCATTGAACGATAGCCACTTTGGCTCAATGGTTCAGTGTTTGGAAATAAAATTCCTTTATTAGCTATTTCATTCACCTTTTTAAGTCCTACTCCCTTATAAATTGTTCACATATGAATTGAATATTAACATCCTACAAGAATAATGCTACTGATTTGTTGGCGACGAATAATTGAATACGCATTTTAAAGTCCTTTAACACCTAATTTAATTAATAAATTAAATTAATAATAGTTCGAATTCATTAACAGACTTTATTAAAACATTTATCATACAAAATGTATTCAGTCGGTTACTTAGTCTGTACATTTTTGGTCGCGTTAATAAAATAAATTCTTAATTACCACGACACTCCGCGTAACCGTATTTACGTTTCTCCAGCTGAGCCGTGGTGCTCCGCTCTGCGGTGCTGACAAGTGGCGCTGCGCAGTGACGGCGCCAGGAACTAACAAAACGCTGCTCCATTCGCAGTTCGCTGGCGCCGGTCAGGAAATAGGAGTTAATTGCACTTAATCGGTTCATTGATCGCCGGGCCCTTATTGGATTAACACTCGATTACCTTGTTTCACGCAACGCCGGCAGCGTCGTTCTCGCCTTATGGCCCCAATACCTATAGAGGAAGCTTTCTCCGTGGAAATTTCTTAAAGCGTGAAAAGCGACGCAGATAATAAATCAAAAGCATCAATATTTTTTTCTACTCCCATTGTATAATGCCATCATTTGATGGCTGCAACCAGTTGCATAATGATACCCTTTTCGATACAGTTGTCGTTATGACATAGGTTCTTGACCAATCACAGAGAAGCTACAAACCAAGTATTGACACTTTATTAATCATTGAGAATCTTTATACTAAATGTTTCGTTCGATTGTGTCCATTACACTTGTATTTAAAAATATTATATTCTGCTTCTTAGTTTTGATTTATTTATTATTAGCAGTTTTTAACGTGAAATATTATTTAAAATAAATTGAATTGTTATTGCACTTCGGTCCTATTTGACTATCGCAGTGGTAGTTATTGAAGAGAACATTTGACTAAGGTTAAGGTTAAGATTAAGTCCGCAAGTCATCTTAGGTTATTTGTTGCTGTCGTGTGGTTGTCCTTAAAAAAGTTAAATTTAAAATGTCTGGTGAATCAAAGGTGGTCTTGAGACCTCCAGAAATAAGTGTAAAAGCAAAATGGTGACGTCGGAATTATTGCAACAACTTCCCTCGCAGGCTGTCTGGTGAAACGAAACCACCAGCGGCGGATAGAGAGCTGTCCGCTAGGTGGCCTTGACTGGATCCTGTATGTCAACTGCCACGAAACGATTCGATGTAAAAGTTTGACTTATGAAAGTTACCATAAGTTGTAGAAAAAGTACCGTATGAAACTCGATGTAATTAGTATTAATACAATCATGTGAAGTTTACGATACTCACTCGTTCCTCCATCGTATCGTAATATCACACTCGTGTATTAATAACCATCATTACATCATCGTTTCATAATGTACTATTATTTATTTACTTGGGTATAGGAACTCACCAGTTTCTAAGGTCGTTGGAGCCCAAATATAATGATCTAATGAGCATATTGTGGCGATGATGATCAATGGATTAATGAAATGATTGAATAAGAGGTAGACGAACGCTACCGAGAATTTGCTATTGGTTGATGATTCCTGGCGCGCCAACTGCTAAGGTCATTAGTCCCGTATGTGAAGTGTATTTTCCCTGGGAAGGTGTCAGTGATGTTCTTCCGCTAGATGGTGAATTTAGACGCCAACCTACCGTCGGCTAGTGGGGTTTTCTCATACAGTTATCTCCCATCAGCGCGGTATCGCCCCTGCTGAGAAAATCTCTAAACTCCCGTCGGGGGTCCCCGCATGTGTGGTGGTGTAGGACATGAAAGTGTGTTCGTAATAAAGAGGTGAGGATAGGACAACAAAGAGGAAGGAAAAGTCGCGTGCGGTCCGTGGCCCGTTTGCTAGGGCACTGCTCTGGTATTCACCTGGTATTGATCGGAGAAACCATAGAAAACTACCTATCAGAGCAGCCGGCCACTAGAATTCTTGACCAGCCAGAGACTGAACTCGGCCTAGCTATGTAAGTAGTGTCGAAAATCCTGCGACCATCGATATTCCACCATCGGTATTCTAGAGCCCCTGATCAGAGGTACTGCAGTGACATCAGTTGATGTCTCATCCACGTAAGCTTCTTCTTTCCGCGCGAGCGTTCTCCTTGTGCACCACTAATTCCGCCTGATTAGGGTGAGGGTCGAACACTGGTCTCTGCTGTGGGAGATTATTGACGCGAAGAAAGTAATTATACAAGGCATTTAATATTTTTAAAAATGATTTTTTTTTTGTATTTAGCATTGTAAACGACCTTTTTCTTTTCAAGAAATCGAAGAAGCTATGACATCAGTGAAGAAGAAATTGTAATTCACTTAAATGACGCAATTAAAATATATTTACATGCTTAAATAATATTAAACGTAATATTACTTTTCTAGATTCGATTTATCAAATCATGGAGAATGGATTTGCAAGCAAACACGTTTTTATTATATAAATAGAAATCCCCTGAACTTTCCTCACAAATAATAATTTGTTATTAACCAGTGTTGCAAATCACTCAAAGTTCTTTCAACTTATTTTTTAAGCTACATAGTAAATTTAACAATTTTATTAATTTCTTTATTTGTCCAATACATTAAAATTTGGCATACACTAATCACAACATGAAATAATATGAAACGGATTAACATTTATTGTTAATCCAAAAATATTTTGTTCTCGTGTAACATTTTTCGTGCAGTGGTATCCTTCTTATACCAACGACAATAAAAACAATTATTTGTTAGGTTACATATGTTTATTACTTTGTCTATAAACCACGACATTTTGCGACCCAGTTGGCTGCATCTTCAGGTGTACTTTTACACAGTGACACTGTTGACAACCAGGTACTAATCTAAAAATATCACCAAATCTGGTCCACCATCAACCTGGAAATCCACCAATATGGCAACACTGCTTCCTCTATTCGCGCTTCGTTCAGCTTGAAACGCACTTCCGAGGGCCCGCGTGAGCTGTGCGGGGGGCAGACGGGCATATTCCCTCCCTGGTCGGGGAAGTCCACGCCGCGCGGGGCCGGGGCTGCGACAGTCGACTTGTCATGTTTAATTGGCGGGGCGCGGCGCGGCGCGACACAGTCCACCAACGCGGGGAATGGAAGTTCCGAGACACCGGAGACGCGCCGTGGTGTCGGTAACGACCGAGGTAAACTTGGCACTGTTTACTCTCTGACGTTCCCCTAAAATCCCGCGGGATTGTTCCCGGGCGGAAGGGCTGGAAGAAAAATTAGTGGAGGGGAAGAAAGGAGAGTTATAGACTGAGAGGGGGACGCAAGATGTATATTGAAGAAGAGCGGTTGTGGATTCAGTATTTAACAAGCTGGTGTGAAAAATTGGTTCTGACGAGCCTGTTTTCCGAGTGTGTTTTGTTGGAATGTGGGGATTGAAAATGTAAATCAAGGACAGGAGAACGAAGTTGAGAAGTAACCATGAGTTGCTTTTGAATTAACGAAAAATTTAAACGCCGATTTTGTTGTAGATATATTTACTGTAATTTTCAGCGAGTTTCCATAATATTCAATATGATAGATATAATATTTTCTCTGATAGAGAAGGTATATAATAATGCCGATTAAAATTGTCAATTAAAATAATTAACAAATTTATTTTAACACAGTACACTGGTAAACCAAACTTCCCTTGCCGACAATCTTGTGAAAAATTACAGCCACACTATTTTGAGTTAAAATATATGTTTGTAGCTATACAATCGACTTTAACTTTTAATTTCTTCCCATTTATTTTTATCAATATTGAAATAAATTTTCATCGATATGATAAGTGACATATATATTAAGGAATGCAGGCGAGAGAGAAAACACACGCATTTGTGTCATCATATCTTCACTGCAGATGTTATTGGCTAAATTGTAGTATCCCTAGTATTGTAAATTGTAATATTCTGGATAAAATGATACTAGACCTTACCTCTTGACAGCTTAATTATTCTGGATGATGTTTGACTGATTATTTTGTGTTTCCGGACAGTGCCCCAAATGTGAAGAGCTGTGAAGTTTCCAGTGGTCTCCTGTGTAATTCTGAGCGTTTAAGGAGAGAGGACTGAACTAGGATGAAGCAGGAGAAATCCCGCGTGTTCCGTGGCCCGTTTATCAGGATACTGTTCCGTCATAGATCTGGAATGGAGAGAAGCCGCCACGAAAACTACCGATCAAATCAGGGGGCACTAGAATTCTTCTCCAGTGATTAAAATCGCCCAAAATACGTCACCTTCAGAACTTAAATACTGTGATCTCCAGTTCAGCGTTTTCACGACAGGATAATCGTTTTGATGTGATATATGATGATACGAAAAGCCAATCTCGCTACAACCGATGCTTCACTCCGAACTTCGCCTTTGCGTTGAACGCTGACATTAGGCTCTGCGTCACCGAAGGTTGCTTTGTCGATGAAGTCCAACATTTTAAGCAGAGCCAGTAACATAGGTATTGTCCTTTTAGCTTTAACAACAGTATATTTTGTAACTATGCAATTTATGGATTTTAATACACGAATGTGAAGCGACACGCGCGAGACGATTGAGAGTCGTAAACTTTATCCGAACGTATTAATAGCCATTACATCGAATTTCGTTTAGTTCCTACTTCCTTCTACAAGTAATGACAACTGTAAGACGTGAACCTTTGTATTAAAATATTCAGCCAACGTCATGTAGCGAACAGTCACTTACTTCTAACGAATAACATTGATTTACAATACATTCTGAGCGACTGAAAACGAACAGTATGATCGAAGCAAAATCGCATTGTCATATATTATTATTTATTTAAAATAGCATATTTATTTGTTGCATTTAATGAATGATTTAAAATTACTTAAATCAGTTTTGTTATTAAAATCAGTCATTTACTCACATTTAACTTGTTACATTTAATTTGTTACTCAGTAATTGTTTTTTACTGTTTACATCCATGTCATAGGCTTGAATGGACAGAGGGCTATCCGGGTGGCGCTGCACCAACGGCTGAAATGCCGACGTTTTGACCATCAGAAAAAGTTTTAAAAGTTAAGGGAGAAAAAAAAGGAGGCATTTAATTCGGATCTGCACTGTTCTGCTCCGTGAGGGATGAGTGTGGCGCCTGTGACGCGAGTGCTTCGCCGGTACTGCTGCTGCTGCTGCCGTTGGTGCGGTGAGGGCGGGGGGCACAGATCTTCTCAACAATCTCTCTGTACTCGCGCGGGGCGAGGTAGGGCTTGGCCGTGTGGGCACGCCGCGCTACCGGTGATGGCTTCAGCTATGATGCGCTGTCTTAGTTTTTTCAGCTGATAGCCATTCGAGACCTTTAGGAGCGCAGCGTCGCTTCCGGGGTACCATTCGCCCAGGGCACCCACCACCAGCGGTACCATTTCGGCGGAGGTGTAGCCGGCGCTGAGGAGAGCTGCGCGGGAGGCACTGTACTTACTCTTCTTTTCCTCGTATCTCTCCTGCAGCTTACCGGCGCGCGCCGCCACTACCGTTGCATCTACGATGATGGAGTGTAGCCCCCGCGCGAGAACAAGATCCGGGCGCTCACTATCCACCACTACCTGGTTTTCTTTAAGGACCTCGTGGTCTTCTTCAGAGCTGTAGTGCAGACCACGGTATGATAGTTGAAACGTCGGCACCTCAGCCTTTGACGCGGTGCCACCCGCAAAATCCTGATAAGGCTTACATTCATGTTTACCTCTCACAAGTGTCCATAAACTCGAGAGTTCGAAAAGACTCGTGGTTTGGTACGTGTTAGAAAAAAAGCAGTTATCGAACGGATATTAAGTTGCGGCAATTGGCAAAGAAATACGCGTGTGTCTTTCCAAAGCCGTGACGTTAGCTTGGAATTGAATTCATGTGCGCCCTAGTCGTGGCGGGCGGAGGGGCGGGCAGGCTGGCCGGCGTCACGTTCCGTACCGTTGGCGAAATCGAGCGGAGTTGTGGCGCGGCGGCAATTTCTGGAACATTTCCGGGCGCGGGCGGAGTACGGGCGGGGTGCTGGCGGGACGCGGTCGCGGGTGGGGTGTGGGCAGGCTGCGGGTGGGGCGAGGGAAGGGCGGGATGCGGGAGGGGAGTGGGCGGGAGGGTGAGGCGCGGGGGGCGTGGCGGAGTGGGGCGCGGGGGGGGAGTTGGGGCGCGAGGGGGTTGAGGTGCGGGGCGGTGCGGCGCGGGGGTGTTTGTGGCGCGGGGGGTTGGGGCACGGGGGGTTGAGGCACGGGGGCGGGTTGGGGCGCGGGAGGGGTGTGGTGCGGGAAGGGCGGGGTTCAGGTGGATGTAGGCGCGGGAGGGGCGGGGCGCGCGAGGGGATAGGTGCGGAGGGGGGGGAGCGGGGGGGCGTGGATTCGTGTCGGGTGATGGGCCGCCGCTGACGTCGCGTGCACGTCACGCACCCGTCAGTCGCCTCCCCCCTGCTGTTCCCTCCTCAGCCCTCACCATCAGGCTCCCATTGGGTTTCTCGTCCAAGCATACCCCCACCCCCGATTCGCTCTCTCCCCTCCGCATCCCCCACTCTCCAATGCCTTGTCACTGCACTGCCTGTGACCGGGAGGTCCTAGGGTTCGAGTCTCGACGGAGGCAGGATTTTCACCTCTAGCTAGACAGCTAGGTTAAGTTTAGCCGCTGTTTGGAGGAGACTTCCAGTGGACGGCTGCTCTGATCGGTACTTTTCGTCGTTTCACCGATCAACACCAGGCGAATGCCGGAGCAATACCGGAACAAACGGGCCTCAGATCATACGCAATCTGTCCTATCTCTTTCTTGTCCTATCCAAACCACTTACACACACACACACACACACTTACGTACACTACACTATCGCATATGTCGGGAGACGAGTCGAGAACTTATCCCGGTGGGGTAGTGCCCCACTGGTATACTTCGGTTTTTATAATGAGGCGCCTTAAGGCCCGTCTTCACGATGAAATATAGCCGGTTGATGCTGTCGCAATCACGTGACAAAGCGTCACGACCGAGAAAGACGCGAAATGTGACTTATTCCATCGTTAAGACGGGCCTTGACGCGCCAGGTTATTAAAACTGTAGAATTGGGGAAATCATCGCTAACCAAGATCGGCGCTGGATCTCGCCATCCAGCGAGGAAAGATCACCGCTACTTCAGCGATAAAATCATGCACCACACTTACGGGACTAACGATCTTACCAGTCGACTCGTGTGGAATCACTAATCAATGAAAATCCATCCTTCGCTCCCTCGTGCCTTCACCTCTCTGTTTCCCACCGTTCCCCGAGATAGCTCTCTGATTTCCAACCTCTAAACCAATGGTTGCCCACTCAATGCGCTGTGACGTCACAGAAATCTGCCCCCTTGCTCTGAGTCGAGCGCCGGAGCAAAAGTAGAGCGGGACGCAGCGGCGAGCGCAAAGTGTTTCAATGATGTTACGGAAGGGGGGGGGGGAAACGTTCGCTCGGAAAATCGATAATTACGTTTTTAACTGCTAATTATCTATTCTATTTTAATATATAAAGACGGAAGTTCATTGACTTACAGCGCGATAATCTCTAAATCTACTGAATCAATACTGATGAAATGTTTGTGCTAGCTTCCTTTAAAAGTCTGGAGTACTATAGGCTATGATTTATAATCACAAACCTTAATATGTTTACAAAATAATTACTTTTCTGCACTGTTTTCTTCTAGGATTACATCACAGATTCAAAAGTGCATCAATGTGCAATTGTTTAACTGCGCGCCACCAGAGAATGACGACTGAGATCTACGATTGAGTTCATCTATGCACGAATTGTGTGTCTGTAGGAAAGAGATTATAATATAGTATAACTCCCTAGGAGAGGGCTGTGTGTTGATTTGTGCTTTCCATTGTTTTACCTGAAATGTTCATATTTAGGAAAGATGATGGCAGTTTTCTTTTTATATGCAAGTAACTTGGATATCGATTTCAATTGCATCTAGGCGTGAAAGTATCAAGTGTAGAAGAGACATGAAATTATTGAAAAAACAAATTTTGCTGACGGAAGTGCTTGATATTGTCGTAAAACAGTTTGAACGCACACATCTGTTCTGCATGAAACAGTTACTGGGTTAGTGGTAGTAAATTAAGCATGATTATTACTTATTTGCGAGTTGAATGCGCTAAAGTGAACCATACAATGAATTATTTACGTGTTATGGTTAAACTGTGACAAATGGATTAATTTTTGTTATAGTAGTTTTATTATAGTAGAGAGCGAAAGCGTACCTTTAGATGGTAAAGAAATGATTATTTAAATTCACGAGTGTAAGTTCGGCAACAAGTATAATTGAAGTAAAAGAGAAATTTGAAAACGTTCTTTATAAATACTCGAGATGAAGAAAAAATATGAAAAAGTGTGTGTTTTACATTGTGGCAATTGGTAGAAAGTATTGGTACTAAAGTATAATACACAAAATTTTGCAAAGAGAATATATGTGAGTAAATGCATTTTATTTTTTGGTTACATTGTTTGTTAATGTTAGTTATAAAGTGAGTGAAATTGGGAGGTGGGAACCACAGTAAGAAACACTATAAATATTTTTTGTGAGAAAGTCAGGAACACCGTTTATTTGCGGATGGGTGCATGGCAGAGAAGGGCGGAGCATGGTGGGACGTTAATACCATATAATAGATAGTAGACTTCGCCACGGGGCATGAATAGATGGAATTCCTTTTCCTGGATAATAAATTACGATAAATACCCCAGTAACACGGGGTACTTTAGCTAGTTATTTATAATGTTAGTGGTTCACTAACAATATGAAGAGTTATATAATAAAACGTACATTATTACATAACTCAAAGCAATATCCGACTCCATATCACAACCAGTACTGTAATTCCACTTCCATTCTTCTATTTGATAACATCTTTGGAAATAAAGTTTTCACATTTGAGGACTATAATATTTTATAAAATATTATATAATATAACGAATTAGTTCGTTCTGAAACAATAATTAATGCTAATAAATATGTAACAAATAGGTGTCCGGTAGGGGTTACGTGAGAGAATTCAACTAGGCAAAATGAGTGAAAAACGTTGAGGATTCAAAAACAGTATGATAGAGCGATGTACAGTATGATTTGGGAGAGCATTTGAAGATATCGCTTATATGATGTGGAAGATCAACATACTCAAACGACATTTAATGTCGTTGGAAACTTAACCTCGGAACGGGCAGCGCAGACTCAGCAACTTAATTCAATAAGAAATATCAACGCGCAAAATAATTAATATATTGTTATGGCTATCAGACTTTTAATAACTATCACTAACATATGAGCACTGACGGGGTAGAAAAAGTTTTGTCACCGAAAGAAACAGTTCTGCTATATAGCAAATCACCTTCAACGGTTCGCTTCGGATTTCCATTATTTAACAAGGTCTTGAAAAAGACATTATAAATTTCTGGAAATTGTAGCGCGCCTGAAATTTCGTTGCATGGGAATGACGTCACCGTCAGAACATTGTGCAACCATCTATTGGCAAAGTGAAGGACATGTATATTATATTTGTTTCCGTTTAGATTTGTTTGCCCAGAATTACTTTGTAATCCGAGTGATTTTAGGAGAATTATTGTGCTATCTCGGATGCGCGCATATCAAAAATGCACGAGCTTTAGATTCGATTGAGCTCAATCGGCGGACCAGAGGTTTGACGGGAGATTTAAAATGCGAAATACCTTTAATGTAGTCACAAAAGAGCAGACCACAATATTAATTTTAAACGACGGAATTACAACTTTGCATGTGTTTCGAGTTTGATACTGTTACAGTTCCGCTAGTGCAAGTAACTATAACCCCTACTGTGACTTTTAACAATCACATACTAATTGGCGAAGATCAACGATGAACCCCAGAGTAATATTTAGTGATAGTTTCGACTTCCAAAGCTTATCAGATGTATACCAAACAATTCTAAAACCTCACCATGCATTCTAACTCCGTGGAAACTCTAGTATTTTCCTACAGCCAGGACTGCTTGTAAAACATTGCAATTTTATTTTAGTAACTAGTGTTATGGTAACAATTGATGTAGGTAACAATTGTGTAACGGATCATTATAGGAATGTTGAACATGTTCTTTAAAAAATGGACATAGACTGTGTCTCCGCGGAAAGGTTGTTGTACAGAGGTTGTACGGACATTAAACAGAAATTTTCAAACTTACCCGCACCAAATAAACTATAATTTGAGATGACCGTGAACAACAGCGTCGCCAAAAAAATTAAAATTTGATATGCTAGAATAGAAATACATATTTTTTGCCATGTCTCGTGTCTATGTATTCCATGCAAACTCGCGTAAATTACAATTGGAAAGAAACCTCCGCCCCTTAGAACTCCTCCGTCTTTCATACGAAACACTGCGCATGAAAGAAATAAAGTATTGGGGAATTCAAAGTATATTTGTGTTCGCTGCGCGGGGAGAAAATGTTTGCCTATTTTTGCTGCACCTGGAGAGTTGTCACAGAGCATCAACTGATGTCACTGCTGTGCTTCTGATCTGGAGGTCGTAGGTGCCAGTCCCCACGACGCAGGTTTTTCGACACTAGCTTGTCAGCTAACGAATGACGATCGACACTAGCTTGTCAGCTTGAAGAATTCAGTCACTGTGTGGAGGAGAATTCTAGCGGCGGGCTGCTCTGATCGGGAGCTTGTTCCAGCTGGGGCAGTGCCCCGCTGATGTTTTGGGAAATCACCGAAGCTAGCTCGGTGCCGGATCTCGCCATCCAGCGGGGAAGACCACCACCACCACCACCTCCCCACAGAAGAAAACATGCACTACACTAATGAGTTTACGTGTCCTGGAAGCCATCGTGCGTCCTAGAAATGTGCGCTCTATCGATAAGTCTCTCCCTTTCGCAAGGTTGCGACAACGGAGGCCGCTGGGTGATACCGCTACATGCCTAAAAACAGGGCTGGGTATGGAATATGTATACTATTTTTAGGAAGAAAATAGTGGCTTCTAATTTGATAAGTTATTGCGCCGCCATTTTGCAATTCTTGTTCGTCATCAGACGGAGCACACAGTAAGTCTTATAGTGCGAAGTACGTAACACATATGTAAAGACAAATACAGAAGAAAATCTGTTTCTAATGAAAACCCGCCAGATATGCAAATATAGTGTCCGATCACAAATGTAGAGTGATATACCGCTGATACAAACATAAAAAACCTCAAAGCGAAATGATAGAACATTAAAACGTTTATATTGCGTAGTGCAACAACGTGGTGATCAACCACTTTAAAGCCGGGGATACCTCACACATGGAGTGTGCAGGTAAGTTGCAGATAGCAGAGCACACACGCTGAATTTGTTAAAAGGGCGCCAAGCGTGTATCTTACCTGCCATCCGGCCCCGGCATTGAGAACCGCAGGATCTGGGCGTTCTGGGTCGAAGGAATGCTTTATGAAATGCTTATTTATTGAAATAATACATAAATATGGTTCTTTGTTAAAGTGCAACCCGTCGAATTGGTGGGAACATGTTTATTAAACTTAGAAAATACTTTCATACAATTGAAATTACTCTCTCTCACTTTCAATTTAACAATCTCCAGTCCAGAACTGGGGGAATACACAAAGATGGTGGTGATGATTTCAATACCTCACTTCGGTGGGATTGCACGCTCGCGGCTGTTATCGGTTAGTAGCGCCCGTGGGGTCCCGACGAAGAGGCCTCGCACACGGCAAGAAGAATATCGTGCTCTCGTATCGGGCTACATGCCTGGTACGTCAGCAGAAGCCCTCCACGACAATTCTCGAGGTGATGGACTACGAAGACGAAGCGCAAGATAAGGCCGTCACATGTCACTCCTTGCGCTATGCAGTCATTGGAAGAGACTGCACACCCCTTGGATACTTTTTGGGTGTCAGTCCGACTGATTCGTCACAGGAATTAATTCCAGTTTAAACGAGTGATGGATGGTCGGATTAATAAGGCCGGCAGGAACTGCCTATGTCACAGGGCGGTTTAGAGCTGTCCCCGCCGTTCGTAGACTCAGTTTCGTCCCCTACGAAGTTTTCGTTTCAAGTCTCTCAAATCAAGTCCTCAGGTCAGTTGTTTGACATCAACTTTCTTTTGAAACAAGTGATCAGGTCCAGACTTTCTAATCAAGTGCCTCACGCTTCTCTCTGTCCGCTGCTCTCTCGTTTTCTTATCCCCATCCCATTTGGAAAATTCTGTGCTGTCACGTGTGTAATGTTTTGCCTCTGATTGGGCCGTTCATCTCACTTGCAGATTTTTCCATGTGTCTTTTCCGTCAATTTGTCCAAGTCTATCCCTCCCCTTTGCGACTTTCTTAACTATGATTTTAATTGGTCGGCCTTTGTGGTACCACGGGCGCATGTGTCTGCCACACGTCTGGCGAATAGGGACCAATCAGAGGGAGCATGACTCGCTAATGAGAGGGGGATCGCTACAATCTTGGGGAAGGAGTCCTGGTCTCGGTATTAATTGAGCATCACTCACTTATTTTAACATATTTATTTACATGATTTTGGCTATGACACTTTGGCCATCTGTGTGAGACTGAACAGCCTTAAGAATGGTTATCCAGTTCTCACGTGGCACTCGTTCTCCTCCCAGCACTCGGTCTCACAGCACCCACCTGTCATGGCGCCAGTTACCAGTCTCGACCATAAGCAGTCCGTAGCTCTAAAGGGGAAGGTTGCTAGGGTAGCATGGGATTATATTAGCTCGGGTCACGTGACACTGATGTTGAAGTGCGGGTCATTCCAGTTGCCAGATCTTTTGCAAACCCACAGCGTCCCAGGGAGCGCTCAAGGCTGTTTCTGCTGACTGCAGTCCATTCTTTGGGTGCTGAGCCGTCAGGAGATCGCCACACAATCATCAAACTGCACTGCGTCCCCGTGACCCAAATAGCTCATACCCATGGCTTTTACTAAACACACTTTTACTAAATACAATTTTATTTATGTGGCATGGCTGTCGCGAGGTGGCGCGCAGCCGCGCGCTGTCCGCTGCCTTCGAGATGCTTTTGTGGCAGGGAGGCCCTGTGTGGGGGCGGAAGGTGGCAAGGCGCGGGCCGTGGGCGCGCCGCGTAGGTGTGACAAATCCGCAGAGAATCGTGCTGTGCGTCATGAGGGTAATTTGGTGTGACAGAGGGGTCTGTCGGCGCCGTGCAGCAGTCGAGGAAACTCGCTGCAATTGCAATATTTATTTTAAAAAATGGTTTAAAGCGATGGTACGCTATTTTTGTTGAATGACGGTATTGCAAATATTGATGATTATTCATGATTCACTCATATGCGAAAAACATATTAAGAAATATTTTAATAAAATATTGTCAAATTTTTGCAAATCAAATTACAAGATATTCTGTAGTAACATCGCTATTTCTAATTCTCAGGAAAATATTTCGTTTTCAATCATTACAGTACATATTTTCGAACCTTTTGGCCTGTGTTTTTTTCAGTCTTTTTCAGTTATTGGTAACAATATTCTGACCTCTCAAGACGAGTGTCGTACGTTCAATTTCATCTGCCGGCAATAGATCCTTCGGGAATGGCAATTTAATTTAGTTTCACTGCGCGTGCATCTAATAGCGTTAGACATCAGACCCCTGTCAGTCACGCTGTGAAGGTCAGAAGATTTTGCATGTGTTGCCCTCTGTTCATGTGAGCGTTCTCTGATTGCTTTCATGCAAAACTCTGTGGCATGGGCTCACGGAGGCAGGTGGACATGTTCATTTAGCAATGACGGCCACAGCAAGAAATTTCAATTTTGTGTTCTTGATCTGGCGTGTTCGGTTGAATGGATATCGCGCGATCTGCATTTAAAGGGTCATATTAGAATTTGATTGCCATTCAAAAATTCATTATTTCTTTAGAAATAGAATACGAAGTATCTATAATAGAATTAGTGCTAAACCATCCTATAACAAAATATTCTGATATTCACGCAAGTATACTACACATTCACTTTATACGGATTCTCGGAAAACTAAAAAAAAAAAAAGATTGAGACACATGCTTTTGTGACCACAGGATATTTTTTGGCTGGGTAATTGTATTGGAAGCGAGTGTTTATGAGTACACTGAAATTGACTTGCGTGTTTTAAAAATTGCTATAAGTAGAATGTGATTATAGTTTTTGTTACTTAACTTGCTGTCATTGAGCGTCATTACTGTTGTCAATTTAAAAAACCTAATAGCAACTTTCATGTACTAATTTCGAATATTTAACCATTCACTTTGAGTTTATTAGGTGCGTTTGAGATTAAGAATTAACAATTTGTAGAAACAGAATTTCATGTTAAGATCAGCATTTATGTTGTCTCAAAATAAACTTTACAATCATCTATAAAATGTATGGTCATGTGTGATAAAATAATGAAGAATTATTTTACTTAATTTAATTTAATTAGCTCAGTTTTTTGGTTCTCTACGATGACACCACGCTTACCTGCAGGCTGGTTGTCACCGGGTTGCCCTCTATACAGAGAAGCCTGGAAGTCTGAAATTATTTATATTACGAGGAATTGCATATAACTTGGCACAACAATAATTTTATTTATTGAAAATTGATTTGAATTTTAGAGAAACAATATATATCTATTGATTTTTTAGCATGCATTTGGTTATCACGGTACCGAATTGTCTGGCGTTGTGAAACGAGGCCACGCAGTTCGTACAACCCTTGGCTTCCGCGCCGAAAATCCCTCTTCGCGCCGGTCGTCGCCGAAGTCGTCTGCTTCTCTCTTGATGACTTACTTCTTGCACTATTGTTCCAAATTCCATTCCCCCTATTCACGGCGATGTCCTACTTAATAAAACCGCCTTCGAGCCGCTACCACCACCGATGCCAGTCAACAACCAAAACTCTCTTCAGAGTCCCCTCCTGCACGTCAACAAAACATTCGTTACCTAGTAACCGCTTCACCGTCCAGATTAAAGCGCGGCGTTTGTTTTGTAATATTTTGTATATTACACATTTTACATGTAACGTATATTGGTAAATTTCATGGAATGTGGGATGTGATTTTTGTGGAAAATTTCATTAATTACTATTACATGCAAAGCAAAATTTGTAAATATGCAAGATCAACCTAATAATGTATAATATTTATTTAGGTATGAAGTTACTGTTTCATCATTTATAATTCTTTTTATTGAAACCATTTCTAATCCTAAATGAGAGGTTCCCCTTTCAAAGCTTATCGTATGTTGAGAAAACAAAAACCTCGCGCAATGGATAATCTCTTCGTGGAACCCCCATATTTTCT
Source organism: Acheta domesticus (assembly GCA_031308135.1). Taxonomy (NCBI): domain Eukaryota; kingdom Metazoa; phylum Arthropoda; class Insecta; order Orthoptera; family Gryllidae; genus Acheta; species Acheta domesticus. The sequence goes on along the minus strand of JAHLJT010000631.1, from coordinate 48,902,014 downwards.
TACACCCACGACTGCCCATAAACACGTTGCAGTCCTATTGTAACATTTTGAGATTTAGATAACAATAGTGGAATTTGAGCAACTAATTGAAGTTTCAACTAGTTGTATTTTCAATGAAAATCAAAATTGTTTAGTTATCTTTTGCTTTTTTTAGCGATTTTGTGAGAATCTTGCCTCTAACACTCTGGAAGCTCGATAGTTTCCTTTCCGTTTAAATCTACCAGAGCTTTCAGTTCATTCGGATCAATTGGGGAATATCAATTTTGAAGAAAATCGGCTGAACGGTTTAGGCGTTAGCGTTGACCACAGAGGGACAGACGGATAGACAGACATTTTGCCGTCAATAGATTTTTCGATATCAAAGACCCACAAAAATAGATTCTTGCTACACCATGTGTGTGTTACGGGAATTTTTTTCTATATCTAGAAACAAGATATATCCACATTTTCGTCACCAGGACCAGGCAATAAGAGTTTTACAGCCAAAAATTCGCCGTTTCCCTGTGGACGACGTTTTGATGCGTAACTGAGGAAATTCGATGTTTTCCTACGTAACTTTCTCTTCGTATGAAGTACTCTCGTAAGAACGAGAAACTCAAGAGTAGTCTTCTGTATTCTCGCGGAAAGGACCACATGAACAGAAAACAAACAAACCTGAAAATATTGTTACACAAATAGGCTAAAATTGTCATAAAAGATTGTTAAATTCTTGTTCAATTTGTTCTTAATCTTCCATTGCTACCCTTTTCAGAAGTTTCACCGATGATATTGTGGGTCTTTCAGACCCAAGTTTTCTCCTGCTCACTTTTTCGAAGTTACAATTTATGTTGCATTTTCTAATCATTTACCATGGCTATATGAATACCTAATTGTTTTTATTATTATTGTATTATTTATAATTTTTTTGCTATATAATTTCAAAACTTTTTTAAAACGCTCCTTTTCGTACATTGTAGCTACAAGATAACTAAAAATATAAATAAATATTCTTCCTATACCTTTCTATTTTAATATTACATGTTAGGTGTATTATTAATCACTGTATTACACGAAAACAGAGATAATAAACATAATTCTATCAGCATTTCAAACACGAAGATCATGTATTCATTACTTACATCAAAGCAACAGTGGGTCTACAAGACCCCGAAAAAATCAGGAAAATTAAATATCTCTCGGCATCAGTTCCCAGTAAACGGAATGATTCAGTGTCAAAAAACAATCAAGTTACTGAAAATCTGAAGAGATTACAGTAATAATAAACTCTGAAAAATTAAAAAAAAATTCTCTCTGGGGTCCAGGAGACCCGGGATACCAACGGAAGGTTAATTGTGTAGCATGATTATTTCAATTATATTGCAATTCATTCTGGAGTCCATCCTTGACTCCCCTTCCCTGTTGGTGATCTCAGAGTGCCGAAATGGGATTATTATAAGATTTTTCAAATCTTCGGCGACTATGGAGGCTCTGTGGATACATCTTAGAATTGCTTTCCGAAACAGTTGATCTATTTCGATTTATTTTGCTTAATATCTTTGAAGTTTCCTTATCATAAATAATAGTGATATCACTTATTAGATGTTTAATTAAAAATGCGTGAAGGTAGGTATTTTGATATATGTCACGTAAAATAATATGGGATTTACATCTTGTGAATTCTAGTACAGAACATGAAAAAGCTACTCTTCTTGAACATGTTCATCTTCAAGGAAATTATATGTTTAAACAGATTTCCTACTTCTGACAGACAAAATATTTTTGAAGTAGTTGGGTTGCACACTTAGGATTAAAGAAGAAAAAAGGGAATATAAGAGATTTCTAGAGATGCGTAGTAAACTAACGAACCAATTTGAGGTTAACGCCTACGACGTATACTTTCAATGTCTGATGTTTGGCTGATCCTAATGATTTGAGAAATAATCTAAGTACATAAATAAACTGTTTTATATTTGAACATGTTTCAAAAATGTAGGAGTAAGTTGTAAGAATACTGTCGTAGTTACACTAATGTTACATAGCAAAAAACAAAAATGAAATGTTAATATTTTGTAAAAGAAAACCGGTTGCATTATGTAACAATTCGCATAAAAATAAAAATCATCACTTCTCCCCACTTCATGCCGAAGATTCATGCGTAGTGCCCCTCAGTCTGAACCTCCACCAGGGGTCATAGACTACTACCGCCCGTCCTTAGGATATCGCTGGCGCTTTTTTCGCCCTCCAGGCTGTTCGACACGACGCGACGCGACGCGATGCGACCTCGGCGGCGCCACCGACCGGAGGGGGTTCCAGTTATTTATATTTCTTATGATTTTAAGAACACAGATATGGGAAACTGCTTTGTCACAAGGAAGGGCAGCACATAAAAAGATACTGTCTGGCAAACTGGCAGGACTCGGCGCCGTGATTTATATCCTTAACACGGCGTCCTCCGCGGCTCGTTCGCCCGGAAGAAAACATATCAGGGGGACATTCGAACATTGGCCATAAATTTTGCGGGCGTTTCCGATACTTTTCTTCTAAGTGACTAGCCGCTCATACCGTGAAAAAGTTTGCTTTTTTTTCTGTTGCGATGGCAAGCGATGATTTCACTTCCTGTCGCGACATTGCGCCGCTAGAGGCGTCGCCGTCGAAGCGAGTTTTTCCGCTCGGATGACTTCAGTCTGTGGAAACTCTCTGGAGGCAAAGAGAAATAAATTTCCTGGAAGAGGAGGTTTTCGTGGAACTGAAGACTACGTGGAGAATGCGATACAAAGCAGGAAGCGAGTCTATAGATGACAGATTGTGGAAGTTCGTTCACTTGTGTATTTGAATAGGAAGTGTATTTACTGATTGATGATCACAGAATACAATAAATTTAACAATGTGAAGATTGAAACATAATGTTCACAGATGCAAATTGTGCCATTCAATTACCGTCAAAAAGTGAGAACAAATTGGGAAAGCATGATGAACTGTGAGAAATGGCGCAGCATTAGTATTCAATTTACCAGCCCCTTACATTTAGTGTAATATATTTATGTATATTTACATGTGTAGTGTAAATGTGTGCCAATCTATAACGATAACTATTCAAACAAACTGTAATTCAATTAATCAGGGTGACGCTTAAACAATAATAGTGATAAGATATGTCCATCCGCTTATATTCATATCGATTGTAATTAGGAATTGAAAAATGCATTTCAGAGCTTTGAAACGGAACTGAGCTTAGAACATTAATATAGAGAAACTTGAGGTCGTTACAGAATAGAATACAACAGTTTTTAAATGCAAGATGGATCCATTTAATTTTGTACTGAGCACTTTTGTTTCATAATATGCAGAGAATTAAAGTTGTCACAGATTTATAAAATGTAAAAAATGCAGGTGTCATGTTAAGATTGCATTTAATAATTTAATATTTCTTTTAACAATAAAACCTTGTAGATGAGAGAGAAATTCCCTGAGATTGAGGTTCAACTATGTTGAATAAATACCTACACCTAATATTGTAGATTGCATTTCTTTGTTAAAAATTGACATAATAGACCAAAATAAATTTATTTTACTTCTTGATGTTATTTTAATACATTCCAGGCTGGTAGGCTGTGTTCCAATATTCCATCTCAGAAATACAATCCGGGATGTACATTAATATTGAAGCGTGCCGTGAAAGTCTTCGGTTATTCATTAAATTCTTTTTTTCTTTCTTCTCCTTATTATTGCTTTTATTATTATACCTGAAATAAATTGATCATTCGGTTCCTTTTATATGACGCGATGTCACAGGTTTTTGTTTTGCGTGACCCTGCAACCCGCAAAGCGTAGTGACAGTGCGGAACAGTATCGTTCAGTGATTGATTAATGATTGCGGTCGCGTCAACGGCTAAGATCATGATTGCCGTAAGTGTAGTGCATAATTCTTCGGGAGTTGGCAATGTTCAACCAGACCGCCAGCCAGTCAGAGGGACCCCCTCGCCAACACGGCGCACATGCCCCACCCGGGCTCCCAGACCGGTCCAGTATTTAATACTGGACACGTCGCTCCGTGGCGCCACTGCCCTGAGGAAACCTGCGACATGTCAGGCGAAACGTCGGCCTCTGAACCAACAACGCGGCGTCTCCCGGACAGCCAACTCATGGACTCAAGCCGCGGAAGCTTACGCCTACATATGGCAGTGATCTTCCTACTCTGGATGGTGCGATCCGGCGGTCGACATACCGTCGGTTAGCGGTTTTTTCCCAAAGAGGTATTCCCCACCTGCTCCGCCCAGCTCCGCCGCGCCCCCATCTCCGCCTCCAATCCACTCCACTCCGCCCCGCTCCGCCTTTCCCCACTCGGTTCACTTCGCCTCCCGGCACCCGTCCTCGACCCCCCCGCACCTCGTTGTCTTACCCCGCCCCGATCTTCCCCGCCCCAATCTTCCCCGCCCCGATCTTCCCCGCCCGAATCTTCCCCGCCCCGATCTTCCCCGCCCCAATCTTCCCCGCCCCGATCTTCCCCGCCCCGTTTCTTCCCCGCCCCCGATCTTCCCCGCCCCGATCTCTTCCCCCGCCCGATCTTCCCCGCCCGATCTTCCCCGCCCCGATCTTCCCAGCCCCGATCTTCCCCGCCCCGATCTTCCCGCCCCGATCTTCCCCGCCCCGATCTTCCCCGCCCCGATCTTCCCCGCTCCGATCTTCCCCGCCCCGTTCTTCCCCGCCCCGATCTTCCCCGCCCCGATCTTCCCGCGCCCCGATATTCCCCGCCCCGATCTTCCCCGCCCAATCTTCCCGCCCCGATCTTCCACCGCCCCGATCTTCCCCGCCCCAATCTTCCCCGCCCCAATCTTCCCCGCCCCTATCTTCCCCTCCCAATCTTCCCAGCCCCGATCTTCCCCGCCCCGATCTTCCCGCCCCGATCTTCCCCGCCCCGATCTTCCCCGCCTCAGATGGAAAAGCCCCCCGGCCCGGGAGCGTCGTGATCCATTCATTAGCGGCGCCGAGAAGCGAGACTCGGAGGGCGGAGCGGGGCGGCGAATTTATGCCTTCGGCGGTGAGGGGAGGGCCAGTCTTGCAGCTGTTAGGAAAGGGTCTTTATTTATTTCTTCGCTTGCGGTTTCGGTTCTTTGAATCGCAATGTCGACAATTCAAGAAGGGTTTGAATTTATCCCTGTTTCTTTTGATAACTGAAAATTACGAGATACGTTTTTCTCTTGTAATTTTTTCTAAGCAAATGTGGTCAAATATTGTGTATTTCATTTCACCACACTATATTATGTAACGACTTATTCACCAAATGTCTGTTTTTTGCTACTGATACGTAAATACTTCTACATCTTCGTGTTGAAATGAATAATTACAATCCCTTAATCCCCAGAAAATATTTTATTTTCTAACGCCGAAGTAGGTTTATTTTTCAACATACTAATTATTATTAATGTTGTTATTATTATTATTATTAT